>JAMAKE010000082.1:0-107096 GCA_023628695.1 Nectriaceae sp. PG4201 | reverse complement strand
TTGAGATTCTTAATTGGAAGGTTAAGAAAAGTGCGCCACTCGCTTGTCTGCGCCACTCGCTTATCATATACGTTATCACTTATAGATATATTAAAATAGAGTGCAATTTATTAATCTTAACAGAAAAATATGGCCCCTGTGCGAGGGCGATCTTCCAAGGCGATTTTGCGTGGTATTGACTTTATTTCGGCTGACTGGGAGAGGGCGAGAGTGTCCCGTTTCATGAATCCAGTGACTTCCTGTCATCTCGCCGGAGCCGTTGAAGTGGAAAATGCCCGCATAGCAAGCCTTATGGAACCAGTCCTTCCGGGGAGGAATAGTCGTAACGCCCGTGTTGACATTTCCATCGCCCTCCCGGATAGTAGTAGTATGCACCAAGTACGGAAAACATATGGAGTCGAAGGCTTACAATATAAGGAAACATTACACAATAACGTACATGATAAGCATGCGATACAGACAAGCATGCGATATATAAATCCCTCAATCTCCCCCCTCTCAATTCAATCATCAATTTCTTAACTATTAATTATGCCACTATCAAATACTAAGGCTAAAACCCTTCTTACTCTTTAAGCCCTTTAAACTAACCCCAAACTTAGTCTCTAAAAGGCTGCTAGCCTCTATAAGATCTCATTGCCTAGATTGCAACGCCGATATAACGGCATTCAATCCCGATGCGATTTCATCCCTAAGTCACGCAAGCTATCCAATCTAAAGGAATAGACGATTATTCAATTCATTCTCGACCTAGATTTGCAAGGGTTTCCCCCCCGGCTCATTGATATGGAAGAAATGGCTAATCAACTGCTCGCTGACTAAGAGGCATGCCCTGTTGGCCAGCGCTGGGCTTTTAACTTCGTACGACGGCAACCAGAGCTCAAGATGCGTTTTTTGCATTGATATAACTATTAGAGGGCTAAATGCAAAGATTTAATTATTATTTGCTAGTAGTTTGCTCTTATATTGAATATAATTGCGAAATATAGCATTAGCTCAATAGATATCTTTAACTTTAATGAGATTGGCTTTATAATAGGTATAATTATAAGCAGGATAGTTATTATATATATAGAAAGGCAAGGAAACTTAAAATCAATTTAGCCTAGAAATTGAGAATGGGTTATAGTCATTTAAGCTATTAATATAAAAGGCTAGGCTCTCTAGCTATTTATTATGGTTTTAGGCTAATATTACTTAGTTAGTTAATATAAAGATAGCACTCTTCTAAGCAATTAGGCTATTGCTATGACTTAAAATAGCTAGATTAATAATAATATAAGCCTTAAGTAGCTAAAGCATTTCAATTAATATATAAAGACTTAGTGAATTGGTAGCTATTGCTTATTAATTCTTAATAGGCATAAGAGCTATTAATCTATTGACTTTAAGGCCTATTATAAGGAAAATAATATTATTATGCTTTATATGCTGCCTTATTTATCCTATTTACTTTAGCCTCTTAATATTAAGTGCTTTAAGCTGCTTAAAAAGGCTTATAAGCAATAAATTAAGCATTTAATTAAATGCTTTATAACTTATATTATAAAGATTAACTTCTTTCTAGCCTTCTATGCTATATATCAAGCTATTATAATAAAAAGCAATATCAAGGCAGGCTTTAAAGGGGCCAGCCTAGCTCCTCTAGACCTAGAAGCAGTCATCTCAAAGCTTAATATGCAACTATAGACTCCAATACCTCTTGAGGAAGAGGCTAGCCTCCCTAACCCTTAGGTCTCAATAACTCCAAGGACTATTCTTAAGGCTAGCTCTCAGTCTAACTATCTTAAAAGATAAATTAAAAGGCATTAAAGTAGCTCTCCTTCCTCTATTTTAAGGGCATTAAAGTTATTTTCTAAGGGAATTAAAGTAATAATGCATAAGATGGCATTATTAAAGTCTAAGATATAGACCCTTTAATAGTCAAATGAGACCCTTAGTAAGCAGCGCAGAGCAAAATGAACTTGACTATAGAATAAAGGGATAATGACTCTAGAGAAAGGAAGAGATGCAATTAATTAAATGGATATTAATGCGCAGCTATAAGCCGAATTATTAGCGAGAGGGGGGCAAGAGAGGGGGGCTCAAATGAAAGAACAATGCTATGGAATTTATAGGAAGCCTAGTCATAATGCAAGGACTTGTCAGGAGGCTATTGAGCTATCTGAGGAAGAAGAGAGTGATTAGTTTTAATTGATTGAATGCTTAGTTATGTTTTTATCTTAAGTCTTGTCTTGAGGGTTAAGAAAAGTGTATTGCATGCTTGTCTGTATCGCATGCTTATCATGTACGTTATAAGATTATGCTCAAGCTAAAAAGATAGCATACCTAAACTAGGACTTATAATTGTCTGATTTGAAATCATGCAAAGCTCATTAAATTTATACAGATCTACGCGACTCTGATATCCACTGTCGAAAGAGCTCGCCAGATTGTTTCGTTAATAGCTCGTTTTTCCTGCGCAGGTTCTGGACCTTGAGCTCGCGCTCCTTGTCTGTTAGATTGGCAATTCGCCCGACGACGTCGATCTCATCCTCGTTCTCCTCACGGTAGTAGACGTCGTCGCGGCTGAGGAAGCTGTATGCATTAAGCAACTCATCATTAGCGATGAGCGGCGAGCCCACGATCAGCGAGGCCGGGACAGTTGACGAGGCCTTGGTCTCGACGTACTCGTGCGAGGCGAAGGCGGGCAACATGCCATCGGTCGAGTGCAGCATCTTGTAGAACTCCATGTAGGGTAGCCCGACGTGGAATCTGATCTTGTCTTTGGCCTCGGGTGGTACCTTGGGCAGGCCGCCGTTACCGAGAACGTGCAGTTCGATATTATGATGGGTATTGTCAATCCGGGCGAAGCGCTTGAAGGTGCCCTCGTAGTCACGGTTCGGTCGACGCGGGACGACCAGGTCACCCTGCATGGCAAAACGAAGCGTCGCCTCATTCTGTGTGCTCTCGGAAGGAATCGAGAAGACAGGTGGAAAAGTGCTGACGGTAAGATTATGCACGTCCATCTTCTTCGCCCACTCGCCAACGATACTGTCCCTCATGTAGTTGCTGACATGGTCGCTGAGAGTGATGAAACGCAGCCGCTGGACCTCAATCCACGGCTTCACGGCGAGAAATCGTCGTTCCTCCTTCCATTCGTTGCCGTGGTGAACCGTGGCAAAAAGGAAGGTGCTGGTGTTTTGGAGCAGGTGGGCAAAGGTTGATTTGAGCTCGGCATCGATGAGGTCGTACTCGCTCGTAACTGATACCACAATATCCGGGTTGTCTATCTCTTCGCGTTCGAAGTAGTGAGGCCGGAACTCCTTTTCAGTGATGATGTTGCGATTCTCAGCGCCGGGAAGTAATTCGTAGATGGATTTGATCCCGAATCGTTGGGCAGCCAGGAAGATACTGTTTTTACACTCAGGCAATTGGCCCAAAGCACTCAGGTAGCTCGCCGACACTTCATCATGGCAGCCCTTGCTCTCTACCACGGCCACTTTGATCTCTTCCCTAGTAAATGGCAAGTATGGGCTCAAGCTTGGGTTCTGATAGTCGAACTCGACAGAGATGGAGGAGAACTTGTAGAAAACAAGCACAAAGAGGACGAGTACAGCGATAGTCAGGTATCGCAAGGCAGGGCGGGTGGTAAGCATAGTTGCTTTTGACTAAGCCCACTTGCCAAAGGATCCTTCGTATCTGAAAATAAAAGAGTGAGTCGTTAAGGAAAGAATGGGGAGACGAACGAAAGCAAGCTTTGAGGGCGGAAGTGAATAAGTTGGTGTTGGGGGTTCCCCAGGGCCCTTCATGCTGGTGCCAATAACAAACTCACACTCTCCTCGCCCAAATGGCTTGGCTTACTCCCGACACACACAAGCTCTTCAAGACACGGCCCTGCTTACACCCGACTCGCATAACTCTTCGCGATAAGGGCTGCGGGGTTTCAGGGGGGGCTGCACGGTATGAATAGTATGTCACCCCAAGTAAGCGCCACCATGCATCCTGAAGGACGATCTGGTGTGCAAGATAATGTACGAGGACGCGAGCTCAAGGGGGGAAGACAACACTACTGGCGGTCGCAGTTAGATTTGGTCGTGTGGCGGGCGAGGCAATTTTTCCGAACCTTGGCAAGGCACAGAGATATCAGCTCACAGCCGTGGTAGGCTACGCCTCTCTAGCAATGATGGAGGAGTCCGCGAATCCTGTAATGAGATAAAATTAAAGATCTCAATACGCGCACAAACGCCAAGCCCGGGTGTCAAAGATTATGGATGGCAGAACGCGAGACTGCCCCGTACGCTCCTATCGTACGCCAAGTCAAATGCACACGATCGATGCTACGATGACTTCGTCCTCGCCTTTTCGGTAAAGTACATCTGCGCAAAACGCTTCGCATCTGCAAAGTTCTCCGCCACTCGTACACAATCACAGTCTTGTGTCCAGGTGTTGTGGAAAAAGAGGTTCTTCTTCAACTTGCTGTCCATCAGCACATGCGGGATGCCCATCAGTGTGGACATGATGTGGCCATGCAGCCGGTCAGTGATGACAAACTCGGCCTGCGCCAGCATTTCGAATCCCATCATCGACTTAGCGTAGTTTCGCTGCGTAGGATGCAACTCCTTCTCAGTATGATATGTCTTCCCGTCCGAGCCCACCACGTCCCCGCCGTTGATCTCGGGCGTCTGCAAACCCCGCCAGTCGTTCTTGAGGTATGTGATGTTGCCGGCGACAGGCCCGAAGTCAAATTTGCCTTCTCCGACTGGGACTTCCTTGGAGTTGCCCTCAGCCACCTCGCTGTCGTCGCGGGCGAGGATGTATATCTGGTGCCTGTTGTTTATGTTTGTTAGCGTTGTTCTCGATCCATAGTAGACGGGGTTCACACGTCTTCTTCGTGTTAAGCCGGATGTCAGGCCGGTTGCCAATCATAAAGGCAATGTCCGGCGTCAGAACATGCTTGACCTTGTTTGGTTTGACATTCTTCGCATCATCGCCGAACGTCTTCTGCAGCCAATCGAAGCTAGGTTGGTCGCGGGCAGCAAGTTGAATGTCACGGGCAGCACCGAAGGCCTCCTCGGTCCAGCGGATTGTATCCGGCTTCGTCATGTTGATGCTTTGCGGAAACGCGCGGATTGGGTAGTCCTTGAACTCTTCGACCATCTTGAGCCGTGCCGGATGATCGTCCATGAAAAAGTCATTAAAGTTGCCGCCGCCTGCCATTATGATGCCTGAGTACGGCTGGTGCTCGGCAAGATTCTTGCGAAACTGCTCGATATCACAGTCCTTGTCGATGTACCGGCATACGCTCATCGTCGTGATGCCCAACGTCGCCAGCAGGATCTCCTGCGCCACCCAAATCGCCGCATCGCCCTTGTTCTCCGTTTGGCCCAGATACCCAAAAACGTTTGCGTACCGAATGCCCTTGAGCTCGCGGCTGAATGCTTCGATCACCTGCAGCTGGAGGCTGCTGACAACCTCTTCGCAGCCCACGCTCGGCGGGGAGTTCTTGTCGTAGGACACCGGCCCTTGCACGCCGCCGCTACCGTTGAGAGGTAGCGATGGCGATACTTTGACGCCGTTGGTATATAAATTGACCAGAAGTACGAACACGATGGCCACGGTCACTCCAAAGGCAATGCGAGCCCGCAGAGTCATCATGATGATGCAAAAGTGAAAGCACTTAATCGAAAATGAAGGTGCTGACTCGAAAGGTTAAGGGTAGGACCAAAAAAAAGGCTACGCCAAAACTCCTCGTGGGATACAGAGGGCGAAGGAGTCACAATTAGCTGATATTAGCTGTAAGACATGTCATGTTTGACCAGACTCGAAATGCAAAAAGGAATGTGTGTAGAAACTTGGATTTGATTATTGTTTTTGCTTCCCGTGTCAGCCCCTATTTTAGGCTGTTCAGTCTGTTCAAGATGATGATTCAAGAGGAGTACATTGCCTGAAAAACAGCGGGGCCATTCTCTTGTAGCATAAGCCACCATTCTGGGCGCATTTCTTACTTGTGTTTTCCCCAGGCATCCACTATAACCGCTATATTTTAGCAGTTACTCGCTCTAACCACTTTGCTTCAGCAGCCACCCACCACAACACCCACCATATCCCAGAAACCGCCCACCCCCCAAATCACTAAAAATAGGCTTATCTCTCGGCGTCTATGCCTCATACAGTAATCTACGCAGCCCCGGCTGGCTCGATCCATCTTCCTGCAGCCTTGCGGAAGGTGGGTAATGTCCACTCTTCCAAGACGAATGATCACTGCCAGATTTGGGAAGGGCTACCCTTGATACTGATTATGCAGGATTTTCATTTTACCAATCAGGGCCTTTGCAAGTCTTTGCTTCCATAGTGTTCATCCTCTTTAACACTGTATTGGTGATTTGACTACTCCTAGTTAGGTAAGGTGATAAGGCAGGTTGAGAGGCATATACGAGGTGACATCTCCTTGGCAGTCGAAGCTTTCAGTACTGTGCTAGCCCCCACAGCATGCTTACTAGCGTTCCCCCAACAGCACCCTTGTTAGAGTCGCGATATACAGGATGACTTGCATGATATATAATATTTAACAGCTTAAAGTCTTAATTTAATAAAAGAGCCCTTTACTCCCACGAGCTGGTGATTTGAATCGTGATTGGAGCGACGGAAGTCTGCCACCGACACGGCCGGAGCAGCCATCGGTCGGAGATTACTTTCTCTACGTTATCGGGTTCTCATCAATTGTTGGACGAGTTCAAGAGAAGTCTATGACCCTCCAGGAGACATTAACACGAAGCTTTTGGCAATGAAGATTTGTGATGATCCGCTGTTCGCGTGGAACAAAGTCTTCTAAAGTTCCATCATCTAAGAACTCTCGTGCAGCGGCCTTATCTCTGCCGCAATTTGCTTCAGGGGCCGGAAGCTAACGTCTCGAGTGAGCAAGCGGAGTAATTTTAGAAGTATAGCGATATTTGCGTCATCGAAGCTTAAAATACGGCACGTCTTTTACATAATGTTATTGATGAGGCTGGTTTGGTTCATGACTTCCCATGATGGCAAATGATCTCTTGCCTCGTGTGCGCCGGCGGGATCCTCATTGTCGCTAGTGCATGCGCCAAGCTGGGAAATAAAATCCCAGACCGTAGCGTGCCAGATCAGGACGCCGAAATATGTATCAAGGTATTCGAGGTGCTTAGTCGTAACTCTGATGGTGCGAGAATAGCAAAACAATGATGGGGCAGCTCAAGTCGCAGGGGCTACAACTAAGGTTGACATTCCGACCATCATTGCAGAGCCTTTGGACGGCATAACCTTACGCTCTAATCAGGGTCTAGTGACTGCTGAATGGACAGCTTTCAATCCAATGGATCCAATAGTTCCTTCGCCAGACTTATGCGCAGCATCAATGATCAGCGCCCCTGGACTAGGGAGTCATCCTTCGCCGAATAACGCGGCTTTCATATCGACCACTATCTAGAGACTTCAAACTCGTAGCCACTAGAGATATCAGACTCCATGCCCTGGACAGCTCAGTTTTTTGGTCGAAGCCAGGGGAGGTAAGAGTCGGGGTACCGCCATGGCACATTTTGCTAGGACATCACTTCCAACTGTTGCCGATCCCCAGGCTCTGTGTTTATCTGACTCACAGCAGGATGAGGAATACTTTCTTCTAATCTCGAGGATAAACTCCTCTAAGAATATATTGTGCAGAAGATTATAAATGCGAAATAATTTACATGTTAAGAGTAACCTTCTGTCTAGTTCTTTTCGCTCCTAACACTTTTCCATTCCATACCTATGGTTGCAAATGATGTCAATGTGGACAGAATAATACAAACCATAAAGCATTTGCTTAGAGCCGAATTGTAAGCCTCTAGGACATCTCGCGCCAGCTTTTCGCCATAGACCTTTACCATAGCTTGCTGAAGTCCAGACACTCCATTCGCCACTACAACTCTAGCATCTACTTGCGGGGCCTTCGTAGCAAGTTTGCTTATCAATGCTCCTTAAAAGAGGTTTTGTCCAACAGCAAGGAAAATAGTGCCACTCAAGATCTGAGCTTGTATGACTGTTGAAGTTCCGAGTGAGATATCGGCACCTCGGAGTACTGTTTGAACGGCCGTGACGGGTAGCTGAAGACCCAACCCTGCGCCAAATCCAAACATTACCAGCGTGCCGGCCAGAACCCCGGCGCAGCCCACTCCTGCCACTGCTCGACCAAGAACAAGCATGAGTGAAGACACCGCAGTAGCACAGATGATTGATCCGGTCTCGAAGATGCAAAGTGCTGCAAGGAAAACCCATGTGATATGAACTCCCCATATAATTTCTCGAATAGAAGCTGGAAACAGCAAGTTGTGAGAAGGTAGGATGAGCCATACCAGGCGACGTCATCAAGCGAATTGAACTCAGTTGTGATTTTCGGTATAGCTGTTGCAAGAATGGAGCGGTCCTAGATGGGATTAATTATTTCAGTATTTCGACACTCAAGTAAATTATGACATGAGGGAACTCACCAGCCCTAAGCAAAATACGGCACACATGAGACCAGCAAGTACACACGCGAGACGGGACCGGTGGACGGGCTGGGTTTTCTTGTCTTTTTCTTGGACCTCTTCCTCCTTTGCGTCCGATACTACGCTCCCTTCCAATGTATTCGAGGTATTGCACATCACTTCTTCGTCCTCGGGTCCTGGAATGTCAACAACTCAGAAGGTCGAGCTTGGCCGTGTAATTTTTTATGCCCGCTTATCGCAATTGCGTTTGTTTTCGGATGAAAGACTAAAGAATACCAAGAAATACACAGCTAGCAGAGCGAGGCAGAGATTTGTGGCTGTAGAGTGTTTCAATCAGGACTTAAATGAACAATCGAATAGTTGACTTGCACGATCGCCTCATGGTTATATCTGATCCAGCGGCAGCGGAGAACATGTTAACCCCCGAAACGTCGGAAAACAACAAAATTCCCGAAGCTTCATTGAACTATTTGTGCTCAAGCGCACTCGTCGGGGAATAAGAAGATTCCCGGAAACTTGGGAGCGCTTTGGTTCCATTATACAATTGGTTGAAATCCGCTAGGTGGAGATCATTCGGGGCTTTTGGAAACCTCGCCTCTAAATTTTGTCAGAAGTGCTTTGACCTTTCGTGGCTTGAAGGCTTTAAAGGGAGAAAAGGACGTTGAACTTTTGGCTGGGCGGGTGAGCGAAAAGATGGGAAATGAAAGATCTCACTTACTCGAGTCGGTGACCTGAAGCTGCCATCCGTCTGGATGGTAAAAGCTCCCGTGTCAGGGGTGGGCTGCCACTTCGATGACTGCATGCGGTCGTATTCCGTCGCTGGTGACAACCTGGACCATACCGCCCCCGGCCGCCTCGGCTTCGCCGAAGAAAGCGTAGTACTCTTCGATCGCCATGAGGAAGGCGGAGGAATCAGGGGATGACTCTATGACACGGGACTTCTGGTAGACATTGAGAAAGACTGTGCCAGACGGGCTGTTGTTGGGCTTGGGCAGAGCTTGAAACGGCAGGAACTGCTTGGGCTCATTGGATTGGTTGATGATAATTCTGCAGATCATCATGAAGGTTCTAATTAGAAAAAATGAAGTCTGGGTGATTGATTTTGATATAATTTTCGAAGACGGAGTGAGAGGAAGAAGGGGCATGGTATATATAGCTTATATCTCTTCTCGTAATGATCAGAGGAATTTGAGAGGACCATTTTCGAGCAAGCCCTAGCATTCTTTGTCGTCTGCTTCTCTCACGGTTTCTACAGCATTTTAAAGGTCACAAAAAAACCATATTGATGGCTTGATTGACTTCATCCATAGATGCCTTGAAGGGCGAGGTCTCCAACCTGTCCAAGGTATTACCCAAGATAGTCATATGGAGAGCGCCTGTTTTCCACCTAGTGATTAAACAGATTTCCAGGGACAGATTAGGAGTATGAGGCAAATTCAATGAACGACTTGATTCAAGTCCACTATATGCCAGAGGAGTATCAGATTCAGGGCGAGCCAGATTTTGATGGCGACATGTCAAACTAGCACGGCTCCGATGATCTTTGGGGGGGGTGGTGATCGAACGACTCGGGATCTAACCTCAGTTATCGTCTTCGAAACCCTGCCTTGGTGACCCTTCTTCCTCGCCGCACCCGTGCCTAGCCTCGATATGTTTTGATGCCTCAGAAGAAGTTACTCCAGGTCCAAATTGGTGAGATTCGCCGTACATCGGAGGCTGTGGATCGGCGACGTCCCCAGGACAGTGCTAGGAGGAGTCATGTAGCTTCTCAATATTTTGCTCCGAACTCCTCGGCACCTCAGAGAGCCGTCCGGCGCCGGCAAGAGCCAGTCAGCGTCCCTCGTGGCGAGGCCTTCCGTATGTTGCAGCATCTGGTATGGAAGATACACGGGTAGGAAATTCCCTCGTCTTGACGTTCGCCCTTACACGGTTCTACAGACCTTTCTAATAGAGGTCAAATACTTAGATTTGAGCTCTTTACTCACTTTTCATTTCTATAGATGTCCCCAGCAGAACGCCAGACAAGGCCAAGACATGTCTTCCCCTTGGACTACTCTCCATCCATCGAAGCTCCACTCCTCGTGCTTATTGCAGATTTGGCATTTGACGCTTCCCTTCATCTTATCATATTCATCGCCATGCAGCGGGCGAAGCAAGAGCCCGTCATCGAGTGCCATTCCCCGATCCAACTCGATATTTATTTCGGGAATCGAGCCCGCCACCTTTTTCAGTCCGTCCAGAAGGGTCCTTGCCGTATCTTTCATCATCTCCAGTCTCTCTGTCTTCGTCCCACGTCCTTTCTTCTGACGCAGCCAGTAGGCTGTGAATCTTGGGCATTGTGATTCCATCGCCACCTTCACTTTTAAGGATTCGATCCTCATCTTGGCAAGCCGGCCAAGGACCGATTCCCACTTGCTCATGACCTTCTTTCGACGCTTCTCCTCTTCTTTATCGTTCTGGATGTTGTGGAATGGCGTTAAGGAGAGGAGGAGATAAATATTCCTGACTCTGCTGACGAGATCGGGGCTGAAGAATTCGAGGAATACCTCGAGTGCCCTGAGATCTGCGAACGTGAGGGTTCCGTCGCATAGAGGTGCAACGTCCTGGTAGAGTCGGCGGCAGCTGAGCAGGAGGTCAATAGGGGGTCTAATTGACTCCAGTTTCTCGTCGTTTGGCTTCGGCCACTGGAACCTGTGACATCGAGAAATAGTCATTCCAGGCCCTTTCCATTCTGACTTTGCCTCTGACGAAATATGTGTACTGTCGTGTTTGAGGTAGGATTTCGGCAATGGCATCCTAGTGTATAAGCCCACGCCGTGCAGCGTTCCTCTTTGGTATTGAGGATTAAACGGCTCGAAAGTAGTCTTCAGGGCTCGGTATCTTGCAGGCCGAAATCTCGGTTGGCTAGCAGGCTCGCCGATTGCCCCGTCCATGGGACAACACGGCGCTCTAACCATAGAGTCGGCGTGTTTCCATATCGGCGTTCCGAACGGTAGACCATCGGTAACTTCAACTTGGCAAAGCTCATCGGCGTGCGAGATGTATACGTGCTGAGGCATTCGAAGGCGAGGGAACGCAAGATGGTAGATCATGCGCCGGATTTCAGGTGGGAGGCGGAAAAAGCAGCATTGACTCTGATAGTCAGCTGAACTTTGCATGACCGATATGTTTTTGCAAGCTTGTCGAGTCATGATATCCGGAAACTGCGCAAAATGTCTGGTCGGCAATCCTGAGGCAATCTGCTGTTACGGCTGTTTCGATGCTTTCAACTTATAAGGGATGGAAGAAAAGGAGCATCGATAGCGATGCAATCAGAACTTCGGGTCCACACAAGCTGAGCAGCAGCTAAAGTAATAACTAAGCTCCTGGCCGCGCCAGGCAGCAGCGCCAATGGCTGGTTGAGAGGCCTTGTAAGTAGTTGGAGAAGCATGCGATCTTCCGTTTATTGTCGGCGGGGCTTAGACGCGAAGACCAGCCGAATTTAATTGAGGGATATACTCTTAATTGACTTTTGCATACGATTTTACGGACTTCAATTGATATGTTTATGATATGTGGTACCAACCCTATTCCCACTTTTGGTCCGCAGCAACTCCTCCCGTTGGGGACCAAATCTAGGGCTCCCGGGCTCAGGCTGGCTCAGGCCCACTCAGGCTAAAGCAGCAAGAGCTCAGTTCCAAGGAAAGAAGGGGAAGTTCTCGGTGTCGGTTTTAGGGTCGTGTATGGGCTTTCATTGTGTCCAGAGGTCAGTAATGACCAAAATCCGCCAGGAACTGCCAAAATTCAGAATCTTCCATCGGAGTGATTAGATCAGTCTGAACCAGACCCTCTGATGTAGGTATTACGCCTGCGGAACAGCATGCGCGCTGCAAAAGATACCAACTTTTGAACCACCTCATTTTCTCCACATTGCACAAGAGTAGATCTTTTCCCTCCACAGTGAGGTTGTCCTCTGAGGTATTGGCGCTGTTTTTTGTTTCAAAATGATCACTCAGCTGTTGGAGAGAGTCCTCAAACCTGAAGCTATCTCCTGCCGCTTCTGCATCCCAATGAGGATCCTGCTGAAAAAGAAGCCTCGTAATCATGATAATTGCGAATGTAAGTTGGGCAATAAAAACAAACGTAAAGTGTGAGACCGTATGTACCGGTATTGAGAAAAAAATGTTCAGTAGTTCTTGCGCGTTTCGAAAACAATTCCAGATACACTGGGCTCTTAAGAGTGTGTTATCTGGCCATGCTGGGGCCGGTATGTGGATTGCAGGTTCATATAATCGAACCAGATTAACGCCATAATGGCTTTGCAGAAGGTCTTTCTAGGTGAGCTGACGATCATGGTATCGCAGAGTAAACTTACAGTTTGACTTCAACTCGGTAGGTAGTTGATCTGACCAACCATCCAGCTCCTTGCGAATGATTGAGAGTGTGATGGTATGATAGGTGTGAGGAGTTAGTTCCATGCCATCATTCGATTCGAAAAACGTAGAGCTTATTTTTATCCAAAGGCACTGTATCTTGAGCTGAAGTAGCGAATCATTTACGTATTCTTGATTGTGGAGCAGAACTTTGCAGCAGTCGTCGAGATGACCCGTGTACGCCTGATATAATGGCTTGTTGAGGAGAGTTGATGTCTAAATGGAAATTGTAAGCATCAATTGGAATAGCTCCAGCAATCAAACATACTCACAATGATGAGATGTAGAATAGACCTAAAACGGCCCTTCGCTCAGCGTTAGTATGCTGCGACCGATGCTTAACCCCACTCTTCAACGTTGAAGTGTCATCTATGAGAGATTTGAATGCGCATCCTGACGTTTCAGGGTTCTTGTTTAACCTTGTCTCGCTCACGAGCCCGGCTGCCAGTTGCAACAGGCGAGTATTCCGAACATCAACCACAGAGCGGAAGTCGGCCCTACAAGTCCATTAGACTACTAGTAGAGACAGAAGAATATTTCACTCATGATGTAAATCCTTACCAGGCATAGAATATGAGTATTGCCTGCAATAACTCCAATCTCTGCTCGCCCAATACAACGATCTGGTGGGCAACATGCTGTCTAAACCAATCCTCAAATGCATTTGTGATATATGAATTTGGAGGTCTGCAAGTCACAAACAGAGCAGTTTTCAACAGCAGCGATTGCTCCTTCAGCATGCCTTTCAGGTGCAGTCTGTGAAAGGCACAAAAGGAAAATAAGGGAGGAAGTTTGTCATGTACTTTTGAAGAGCTCCATCTGCTTCATTGGAAGGCACTGCAAAACCCGGGATTCTTTTAATAGCTTCCTGCTGTGCTCCAAGGATTGACTGAGGCGGGGGTATATCTTGATCTAGTTGAGAAGGATCGGTCGTCGCTAGTGATAAGGCAGTGTTTGCAGATGTCGCTCTGTGTGCTGATTGATCAAGCTCTGTAGGCTCAAGGTCATTCGTCAACGGCCCTAGCAAGCGTCGGTTTCTTTCGAGCAGTGTCGTAATACTATCCAATTTCTGTTCGATAGCCTTTACACGACTATTGACAGATGGATTAATCAAAGCATAAAGGAGATAGAAACACATACGTCGATTTAGCTCGTTTCTTTCTTAGGCCTAGTTATAAACAGGAACAAACAAGATCACTCTTCAAGCATCTGTAAACTTGATCAGCGATTTGCATCGATACGTCTAGTGTACAAGGGAAGACTCGGACAACCCTTTCGCAAATGTCCCGACCATTTTTCTGTCCATTAGCCCAAACGCATTTTGCCTTCGATCGGGAACAGCTCTCGCAGGCCCGAGGTTTGTGAGGGGCTTTACGTGCATCAGACATTCAGCATTACCACCCTTTGGTATCTGAGGATACAGATACTGGATGAAAATAGATGCAGCAGTGCCCGGGCACTAGAAATAAACTTCTATGGGTGGGGCTGTCATGTGATTTCATGCTTGTTTTGGTACGGGCCTACTTCTGGTCCCGATTTAGCTCCCGTTGATGCAAAGTATCCGGAAGCCCATCTCAATTAAGCTGTGTTCCCTCCACGCATGAATTTCTGTAGTTCGATCCAAAGTCTTCCCTTAGCACTTCCTTCAGATCAGCGTCACGGTCTGTAAATATTGCTTCAAGTCAACTTCAAGCCATGGCAAAGTGCACCCATAGTCGTATGCAAATCCCACCCTCCGAAACACACGTCCCTCTTGTGCTTCGACAGGGGCGAGGAAGATTCCCGATGTGATAGGTCGTCCACTTGCTTGTATCAGCGGCAGAAAATGGGTTACTGTAGCGCAGCAATCCTCGTCTAGGGGGTTATCGAACTCCATTTCGAGGCTAGGCGCGTCGAAAAACGTGCCTTCTGGCCGTTCGAAGATGTCTGGGAACCGAAAGTACATTCCGGGCATGTACTCTTGAATGTCTATTTTCAGCGGAATCAAATATCCGGACATGGTAAGCCTACCTTTCCCAGGCCCAAAGGAGCCCATCGGTGAGGAGTAATCGATTTCAACTTCGGTGATGTGGATGAGAGATTTAGATTCGGGGTCCCATTCTTGAGAATAGTATTCTACAGGCCCAGGACACCCAACCCAGGACCATGATGGAACGTAGGAAGTCAAGCCTAGAGGCGCAGAGGGAAATACCTCCGCAAGAGTATTGCGATGCCACGAGAGAGATCTCTGAAGAAAAGGGCGCCAGAGTCCGAAAACATAGTCGTTCTTCTTGAAGTCGTCTGGGAAGCCTTGGGTCATTGCCTCAACAACGCCTTGCATGGCTGGCAGGCGATCTGACCAGACTGAAAGCTGCCGGTTGGAGTACTGCCGCATTATTTCACACCATAGACTGAGTTTCTTGAGACGCTGAGATGAAGACTCGCGTTCCAGATGTAGGATTGGAGCGAGTTGTCCCGTGTCAAGGTAGTGTCCGTACACATTGGTGACTGCTGGGCGTGGTTCCGCCTCACACTCGCATCGTGTATGCTCCGAGCACTGCCAAGAGAACTCGGACGCCGTGCAAAACACAATTCGGCTCGATAGGAACCTCTCTTGGAAAGCCCAAGCCCGAGTACTTAGCGGAAGCAAGACATCATTGTCGTCGGTTGGGCGGGAAGAGTGATGGCCGGGTACTCCACTGTAGTACCCCCTGTTTTCCTCCTGGACCGATAGTTTCACATTGCGAAGCTGTCCTTCCCACTCGCACTCAAGTTCAAGACGGGCGAGCGGTGCATTGCCGGATTGGCCGAAGCTGAGGCACCCATCATGGACGGTTGCCGAGGACTGTAGGGAGATCGTCACAGTGGCTCCCGAATAGATGGACGACATGAGCGGGATCTGAGACAGCCAATCCTCGGTATCATCTTGCAAGATGCATAATGAGTCAATCCATAGATACTTCAAACCCAAAGCACGACATATTCGCACAGCATCAGCCAGCGTACGAGGCAGCGCTTCCAACAGAATTCCGTCAATGTGATTCTGTAGATTCGCTTTCACAGTGGTGAGGTTACCACTTGGGCCCCAACAATAGCTAAGTGCGGCGAATTCATGTTCTGTGGGATACTCCACCAGCCGGATTGGTGATGAAGAAACGTCCAGAAGGCGTCGGGGCAGTTCTCTCCCAGGAGTGGCACAAGACTTGTGGGATGCGACGCACTCATCTAGCCACGCTTTGGCGAGGCAGAGACGATCGGATAGAACTGATAAATGTTCTTTGTAATCATCATTCTTGCCGTTTCGCAGTCCTAGCCATGGGAGCGCGTGATCATCTCCCGCATCTAAAAGCGATCACACAATCAGTGTCGCTCATCGCGCTGCTTGACCACGGGCGCATACCTGCAGGTGTGTAGATTTTATACCTATTCGGAAACCCATCTTCCATCTTCTTCCCCAGCTTACCAGGGTGATACTCGCCGTTTTGCAGGCATCGAACCTCAATCAAGCCGTCGGGAAGCCACTCTCCGCCACGTTCAAGCTCCAGCTCAGTGAACTCGGGACGGCGAATGTCAGTCACAGCGTCAAGCGCTTGGAGAACAACCGCGCAATAGGAGCATGATTCTGAAGACTTGATGAAAGTGGCGGGGTCGGTTCTTGAGATTATGCCGGGGCGAAACGAATGGCAGGTCTCGCATTCTCGCGATGACGCGTTGTTGCTATTGGAGTCCCGGTGAGCGAGGCGAACTCGATTGACCAACAAGCAGTTATCTCACGGTTTTGACTCAGGCGCCTCGGTTTTAGAGAAACCAGAGACATCGGTCGCATCTTCCATCGACCGCTGCGTCATCCCTTTTGGTGCGGTTACGTTATTGCTGTTCTATACTCCCATCTACGATGAATGTTACGAGTGCCAAAGCTATGTGAGGTGCAAGAAATCGCGCCCGTGGGTTCCGGGGCTGGCAATCAGGCCTTCGTTGCACCCAAGCCTAAAACCGCGAGCCATACAAGCGAATAGATCAACGGAAGCGATTAGTAATTTTACGGATACATATCGAATTCGCTTTAAGAGTAGCTAAATGATCGTAGGCACAATTCTATTATTGAATTTAGGATCTAGTAAGACGTGCTTGACCTTGAAACTTCGGTAAGTAAGGTTGAGCTACGAGAAATATAAGTAGAGTGAGCTTTGGCTGTCCACTAATCACAATCGCTCTATAAGTACCTCAAGACCCCCCGGTCATAGTAAACCATGCGATTCACTCTAAAAGGAAAGAGAATATGTCATAGGCAGTTCGGAAACGTACGGCTTGACATTAGACGTCCGTACAATTGGCAGCTACCCTACAGTGGCCATCAATTCGTCGAAATAATGAGTTGCTTGGGCGTTTATTACCAACGTGAGAGGGTTCGAACGAGCGCAGAAAATAATATTCAAATGATCTAGCCATTTACCTATTCAAGATAGTTGCGCTACATGATGCACTCGTATGAACGAACAAACATCGACCGTCAGTAGGCCTAGTCCCGACCGCTGTGCCAGAAATGGCAGGATAATCTTACAACCCAGATCGTCTAAGTAACGCCAGCCCGACCGCACCCAAACCCAATGAAACAAGTCGCTTAACACCGTGTGGTCGCTTAATTCAGTCAAAAGCACACATCCAAATAAACGTGCTGATCGCCCCTCCTAGAAGCAGGAAGGTTATGATACCTGCTCCGGCCTTGTCTGCCACTGTAATTGGCGTTTCCACCGGGTTGTCGTGACTCTTCGTTCCGGCATTTGGGTTTCCTTCCGAGATGCCACCGGACCGGTTCGTTACAGGAGGTTCCGCATCCTCGATGAGCAAGCTTGATACGGCGGCGAGGACGTTCATCTGTTCGCCAGCGCCACTCGTTTCGTCAACACCTGGGTCAACAAACGCACCAGATGACCAGTAGAAGCCGCATGCACGGCCGGATTCACCACCAGTACATTGCGCAACCGCGGCTTCGGTAGACTTCTGTAGGACCGGGAGAATCTTGTCTTTCGTGTAGGGAGCGATCTGTGTTACCACTGAGAGCCATCGATGAACATATCCCTTGAAAGAAAGCATATCAGCTGAGCAGGCACCTTGTCGGCCTTCGCAGGGAACTTCGTATGCGATATCCTTGGGGAAGAAGGTCTTAAGGAGAGAATCGAGCAAGTTGTCGACGCGGTCCTTCCAAATATCGGAACCATTTGTCTGACAAGAATTAGAACTACAGTGGCAATCGGTATTCGGGGACTCACATAATTGTACAAAAACGCCGAACCTTGAAGCATAATTGCGGCGTTGTATGAGAAGGTGGCCTTGTTGACGTCGGTGCAGTTGTGTTCTACGTGAGCGCCATCGTACACTCGCCAGTTCTGGTGATCAATATAATTGACGTTCCAGAGCCAGTCCCAGGTTTCCTCGGCGAACTCGGCATACGTATCATTATTAGTATATCTCGCCAGTCGAGCGCCGAGATTGAAGAAGCAACCGTTGGCGATGGCTAGGCGGGATCGGTTAGCAACAAAGTAATCTTCCCACATGCTTAGATAAACCTACTGTTCTTGTAGTTGTAACCGGCGTTGGAGAAGGGGATCTGCCATCTTAATCCACCATTGCAAGTCTCGTCATGACGGTTCGGGTTAGCTTGAGTCGTCCAGACGGCCTGAGCCAGAGCGAGCCACTGGGGTTTGTCCTCGGGAGGGTTGGGAAACTTGTTCTCGGCAGCCAGCATGGCTGACATGCCCCAGAATCCTTGATCATCATTTCCCAGTGAGGCTGTGTGGTTCGCGGGCATGTAGTCTTCGTTGTCGCCAGTCTGGTGAAGCATTCCCTCCATGATCACATGGTTGTAGCTCGTGTCTCCAGTGAGCTTCCAGTAATCTAATCCAGTTCAGTTGGCGATCCTATCATCCTCTTTTGTCAACTTGCGGATGTTGACGTACCCATATAAGTCCCCATCATCGCGCCGCCTTCCCACCAGTAATAATCGCCCTTATTTTCGGTGGGTGGCCCTGGTAGAATGCCCGGTATCATGCCAGTCTGGTTTCCGTCGTATTGAAGCATCAGGTCGTAAGCAAGTGTGCGGGCGGACTCAAGAATTTCCTCTTAAAATGGGTAAGCCGAGGTCGTCATGATTGGGAGTGTCTCAAGGAAACACATACCCTTAGTACCAATCTTGTAGTACGCTGCCTCGACTGAGGGAAGCAACAGACCTCCAAAGAGAAGTCCCGCTTGGGCCACGAAGGCCGGAGTGAGAGAGCGCATTTTGGAAACGAGCGAATGTGCGTGGAAGGAAAATGCAAGAAACGGGACAGAACAAATCGAGCAAATGGATCTCCAAAGTCAAAAAAAATGTTGTAGAGAACTGAACCAGTTCTGCCCGCCGCTAAACGGGTTACAAAACAGGTCAAGTCAAGCCGTAGGCGTCACGAGCGTCACGAAAGGAAATGCAGGAAACTGAGATAGAAAGAGAGACAGGTGGACGGTTGACTCAGCAGCGACAGCAAAGGATGGAACAAACAAGGGGAGATGATTACATGCACTGGAGAGGAGTCCCCGGGTCTTTCAAGACTGGAAGTGCCAAGAGTCAGGAGGCTATGGAGATGCTTGAAGATGTCCTGGCGCCCTTGGTACGAGCCAAGCTTCTGGGCATCGGGGCAGTGCAAGGGCATTGTGGACCTCAGTTCCAATGGGGAGGTGAGAATAAGTCCTTGGCAGTAATGCCCAGGAATGACACCGAAGGGATAAAGACCTGCCAAACCAATCACTGGCGAATAAACTTGAGACAAGGGCGCGTGTTCAGGCGTTTCCAAGTGTCTTGGGAGCATTGGCAAAGGCGGTGGCCCGTCACCATCCGTCAGACTGAGTAAGGGCCAAGACAAACCGAAAGGGGACGGAGCCCTCTTGGCATTGAGCAGGGCCACGTAATGGATTCCAAGCTAAGTCTCAAGAAGACACAAACAAGGAAGAGATGCTCGAGAACAGGGCAGCCGTGGCCGCCATTTGACGGAGATGATCTGGAGTGCTACATCTAGCTTCCCGCAGCGTCCGGACTCCGGCGGCCCGGGCATCGGGCAACGGACTCTGTGACGGCTGCGCACGTGGATCCACAACATCTAGAAACACGCCAAAGACCGTATTGTTACATCGCCTTGGGGAAAGGGGAGAGGGGGGTGACAGAAGATGAAGCAGGTCGCCGCTGAGTCGACATGCGGAACGAGGAGAGACGAGGAAAACCCAGGGAGAAAAAGAAGACTCAGAGCCGAGAGCGGGTAATTAAAGCCCGCGCTAAACTTTAATTGCATTTGACTTGGCGGCCCCGCATTTTTACCTACAGTACGTACTCCCTGCTGGCCTCCCACGGAGAAGAATGCACGACAAAAACTCCCGGTATGCTTAATTATTACCTTATTCATACCTAGTATCTGCTCTACTGGTTGCCAGGCAATCACCACAAAAGGACTTTTTCCGGGGAGCCAGCTGTTCTTGTCTTTTGGTTGCCATTGTTCTTGGAAGCAGAGACATAATGCGCTCATCGAAGTGACAAAATGAACAGCCCCTCTAATGGGCTAGAAACACCTGCGCTATGCTGAATGACCGCCGTCGTGGGGCCTCTTGGCATTCCCAGCGGACTGCTGATGCTGACCGGGTTACTATCGAGGCTGCCAGGGGCGAAACGCGTAAGGTATGCGCAAGGAATGAATCGCAATGCGAATGAATATCACGTGCCATGTCTCCTGCTGCATCACGTGGATTTTCGGTGTCATGTGTTTCCTGGACTGGAAGGCCGTCATTACGTCATCGCACGACTGAACTCATCTTCAACACTCGTGGGAACGTACATTCTCTACCCTTATGGTATGTTCAGTGACAAAAATCTACACTCTTTCACGAGTATGAAGTGTTGAAAGACTTGCAAAATGTGTCATGTGTTTGATCAATTGTTATATTCGTCAAAGATGGCGTGCAGTTCACAAATTGTTGACTCAATCTTAGCCCCCAGGACATCCGAGTCTTCCGAGCGTCATTCCATCCAGCGTATCCTATGTAGCTCCTCTCCTCAACACGCAACACCATACAAGTGAAAGGCTCGCTACTGCGCCGGCAGAGGATCTACAAGCACTGCAGGTCCAGCTGGCACAATTAACGGGGCACCATCTCCCAGCACAATCTTGCGTCTAGCTTCAGCGTACCCCTGAGCATACCGGCCGATATTAGGGGACGTCGTTTTATAGAAGGCCCCCCGTGCCTGGCTGTCCTCGTTCTGGTCCCAGTACAATCGTCGGAACCAGAGGGAAAGGCGGGGATAGCCGTACCGGATTGACTTGATATTGCACTGGAAAACAGAAAAGTACGCCACGTCGAATCGGGCGATGGTGGTATACAGCCGGACATCGGCCTCTGTGATGTTGTCTCCTAGGAGGAAAGGTTTCCCATGGCCAAGGATTTCTTCCACCCTATCGAGCGACGTGAATAGAGGCGCAATGTTTGCGTCGTATGCCTCCTGGGTCTTTGCAAAGCCAACCTTATACACGCCGTTATTAATCGTGTTGTAAACCCAGTCGTTGATGCTATCAATTTCGCCCCTCAGATGTTCGGGGTACAGTCCCCCACCCGGACGGTTTACCTCGCGAAGGTGTTCAGGAAGGAGGTGGTCGAATTCAGAGTAAAGCATACGGATAATCTCCGAAGACTCGTTGTTTACCAAGACGTCGGCTTTCTTGTCCCACAACACTGGAACTGTATACCTTCCGTCATAATTTGGGTCCGCGTGGAAGTAAAGCTCCTTCAACTTCTTGAAGCCATGCAAGGGATCCTCTGGTAAGGAGCCGCCCTCGCCACTGAAGTACCACCCTTCTGGGCCCATGGTGAAATGGACTTGGTACAAATCGATAATATCCTCAAGGCCCTTCAGCGCTCGGACAATCATCGTTCGATGGGCCTACTCATATTAGTCTCCCGTCAACATGCGTTTCGGATTTACATACCCATGGGCAACCAGGTGAAAGATAGAGAGCATACCGTCCCTTCTCAGCGGGAAACTGAGAGTTGGGATCTTTGGACACAAAGTTGCGAAAGGTACTATCTGGACGAGTGAACTTGCCGTCCTCCTTGTGATATTTCTTCAATAAATTAGCACTATGCTTGTTTAAAGGGTAGACAATCGTACATGGCCGTTATAGGCAGTCATGATGTTGTGTGAGCTTTCTGTGATCTTCAATTCTCTCTCTTTCGTCAGCGGTAAGGGCCATTTGAGATCAATCTTGGCACCACAGCCTGTAGCCTTACAGAGCTTGGATATATATTAGCTTAACTCTCGTCCTCGCGCTTCGGGTTTGGTGGGCCGGGATCAGTGTGATTGGAAATCTGATCACGTCATAGCCGCGCGAGACGCCCACCGCAGCTGACAAATCGTACATGACACCATCTTCATCATCGCTGAAATAAACTGAGGGATGAGGATATTGTATACAAAATGAATGAGCTTATGAATAAGAGCGCGGGATGTAACTTGGTGTTGTTCGAGAAAGCCTTCCGGCAACCCCTTACTGATGAGTCTTGATTACCAATTGATGGAATAGCAAACGTGGAGGAGTAAGTGTAAATGTCAGATTGAATGGTCGGCAACATTTAAGAATGTATGTCACCGGATGATTGAGTCAAGTTCGAAATCGCACCTGGCTAAATTAGTTCCACCGAAATGGCTATCACCATGGAAGAAGAAAGAAAACTGTAAAAAAAGAGGGCAACTAGACTAGTCCTTGGAGTATAGTCCTGCTTATCTTCCATTTCTGCCCTTAAAACAAAAAGCCTGAACAGATTAACATTCTATTTCACAGCAGAGTCATAGGAGCCAGGTCCGTCTGGCCTACGAGTTGACTGTGAGCTTATAAGGACAGGTGGTCTGGTGAAGATATTAGTTAGGACTGGTAAAGGGCCCTTTGAACATAATCAACCATTACAGCGCGACGACGATCGTACGGCTATGGCGGTAACCTCAACCCGTGGAGAATGATCGTCCGAGGATTCATATCTGATAATCTAACATGCAAGGAGAGGGGGTTGTTGCCATGTTCTACTTTCTCAAGGTGAATTGAGATCACTTCGTCAATGAATAGATCATTATATACAAGGACCCTCTTCTATCATGCCATCCTAGTAATTTTCAGGTGAAAGAAACTCAATGTCACTAAAGTTGTCGAATACAGTAATTCTAATAGTTTTCTTGAACGACCATACCTCTCAATAATTGATATAATAACCTTTCATGGTTTATTTCTTGTTACCTTGATGCCCTATAGTATTCGCTTGGTTGGAATGTGGGTATTACTACTGTTCAAAAAAACCAACGGTTGTATAAGACTTATCTGAACCTAAAATACTTGCTCCCTCATAGGAATAAACGACTACCGCTCAACCCAAACGCCGCCTTGCCATGGACTATGGATATGTTAAGCGCCTCTTGGCCTTTAGAATCTGGATCAATACGAGCCAATCCAGATAGCTGGCCGGAGAGAGCTTTGTGAGATGTCTTGAGCCAAACTCCCTGTTCCATCCATTTGATCTGAGGAAAGTCTGGCTGATATTCCGCCATCAATCTTTGCAACTCGACCTGCTGCTCCAGCAATGCTTCCGTTGTCGCCCACTGTGATATCACTTAGCATTTACTTCGGAAAACGACTTCAACTAATATAAATGGCTTGGATAAAGTTCCCGGAGATTTTTAAAAGTCCATAGCCATGTAGTTCTAGCTAGAGAGGGGGCGACAAGGCGAAAAATAGAACTCTGGAGTTCACTTACCACGGCTGCTAAACAAGGTGGTATAAAAGAGGCGCCAAGTGGGCGGTACTGAGAAGCGCGCTGTGCTAGTAGTATAAAGTCGTTGGTTAACACGGCTGCTTCTTCAAGTAGACTATTCTCGCTAGGGTTGAGCGTTCGAAGCATACTATTCAAGGCAATCGCCACTGTGAGTAGGATCGCATGAATAACCTGGAATCTATGAAAGAGTTTAATTTTGTTGATTTGCTCAGGGCCATGTAGATTGGAGGAAAATGTTATTTCTCGGTCCAGGTCAGTCAGATACTGACGGATTTTTGGTCGGTCGGCACACATGTCCTGGTAGGTCGCCTTCATCTCGGTGAGATGCAACATGGGGTTATGGAAAAATGGTGGCATTCGAAAAAGCTTCTCTGCTTCGAGACTTGAAACTCGCATTCCTTGGGTCTCGTCAAATGATTTTAGAGGTCCACAGGAGTCGATGAGCATAAGCCAAGAATCCATAGCGAGCGCCGGATTAACCATTGCCTCGAGGATCTATTATCTGTGAGCAGGAGGGAAGGTTCCCTATTCCCGAAACTGGCACAACTTACTAGCGGCACGAATAGAGTCTCGAGCAATCGCAGCTCAAAGGTGTCTTTCCAGTTCTGTACAATTGCAGAACTTGCTAGATGCGCCAGAATTTCTCCATGATTTCTAACATGATCATGAGGCTGATCTATCCATCCCTAAAGAAGAATTAGATCCATCTACTAACAATACGTGACAACGTCCTACCTGGCAAATCATTATAATGTAGATCGCAGATAGTGTCTCCGGAGCTAAGTTTTTGTCCTTACAGCTCAGGCAGAGCCGGAGCGCCTTCAATGCACCGATATAGTTGATTAATGCATCGGGCGGGAGCTGGCCGGTGTAGTGATACGAATGCGTGCTAACTAAGGCCTTGACCGACGCGTCGAGTGCATCGCTTTCACCGAGGCGCTTGGGGATATGCTCAAGAAAGTCTCCATAACAGTTCAGGCTATATCTAAGATCTGTTACTTCCAAGGCTGCTATTAACCTACTGGCGATAATGGCTGAATCGCTTCTTGGTGCAGGTGCGATTGCGATCTTGATCGTGTATTCTGGTTTTCCGAAGCCCCGGGAAGCAGTTGCGGTCTGAAGAGACGACTCCTGGAAGGTCACTGGCTTGAATTTGTACTTTTGCTTGCCAGCACCAATACAAGGAACCTTGAGTCTTACGCATCGCGAACACGATGGTTTGACTTGGTCACACTGAACTCTAAGTTAGTCGGTCGCTCCAATCTGCACTTGATCGTGGGAGATCATACGAACTTTCTTCTTCAATTTAGTGCAGGCTATGCAACCTTTTCCGGACGGTACACCAGGCATGATATAGGAGTTCTTCGACGCTCAATTTAGGTTTTGTGTACCGCCTATCGCCAATAAGCATCACACGTTCAGGCGTATCGACTTGAAGGAAGTGGCGCTGTCTCCTGGGGGGGAAATCAAGAGTCACGAAAGATATCCTTCGCATATTAATAATAGGGTTTATCTCCCGAGTTATAAAGACGTCCTTGGCAAATGATGATTGGGTTCAACCCTAGGAAGATAAATTTCCTGTTTGCTGCAGATGAGACTTAAGGCAGCCTTGGCATTTCGATGAAATCTCCGCACGAGCGCGCGATGGCACCAAGTTGGGAATAGTGGCTTCTTGTCCAGGCGCAGATCAACCAACTCACACCCCTGGCTAGTGGGTGAGTATGACATCTTGCTCGAATCCCTCTTCTGCATCCCAGGGGCACAAACTCACAAAAATAGTATCGCGTGGTTTGTAATCGGATAATCGGGCGACTGTATTAATAGCGGTCGGTGGGCATTTGTTCTCCTTCACAACCGTACCGCCACTCTACAACTTGGCCTGAAGGTAGGAGAGAACTCAAGGAAAGGCCAAAGGTTGCTAATTGCAGATGGGTAGTAGTTAATACACTATAGACCTATCTAGGTAAATAGAGCTTCAATACTATAGATGATACAGGAAAAACCGTACTGCTACTGCAGTCGGATGAAAACCCCTACCCTTTCGTAATGGACCCAACTCGGGCCCCGTGTGCTGGCTCTGCCTTCAGATTGATGGGGCTCAAATAGCCTCTTACCCAATTATATTATCTTGTCTGACCATAAGCTACACTTATACGTTAAAAAGACAAGCTGCCAGACGGTTAACCACTCCGCCACGCAGGCGCTAATTGCAGATGTTCTACCAACGAGTGTAAAGCCGCAGCTATTACTGTCAAGCAGAGGTACCTCAACCAAAACCCTTAAATGGAACTTGCCTGAAAAGCACAAACCCTATAACAAGCCGTTCCCGTTGCAGCACCTCCATTAACTTCCTTTATCTTTTTTTAAGTTCCTAAGACAAGGGCGGCTTCTACCTGCAATCGGACTTTTTGGTTCTTGGGGGATTTCAACGTGAAAGTATCACCAAGCTGCTATCACCATGCTGCCGACGAAGAACTGCCACTCCTATTTAGGGGCATTGAACGTATGGAATAGAAGACCAACAAATGGTTAATAAACTCAAAGACAGGCCCTCTGAAACTAAAGCTACTCGTTATGCTCCTTTCTGCTTCCTAGTAAAAGATATCACCTCTACTCGCTTGTCGGGGTCAAGTCGCCAACGTATGGTTTGTAGAAGACCGTTTCTAAGGGTGTCGAACTCGACAATGAAAGACTCCCAAGAAGAGAGGTAAGACACGTGCCCCTGTCGGATGCATTTATCTCGCGTCTGTTGGAGGAAGGTCCAGGAATCCTTGTGATAGTGGTACATCTCAAAGACCTGCTCATCCATTGTGTTTATACAAAGCTGTAACGGACAGTTGTCAGGATCAGAACCCCCGGGCACTCCTTCAACAGAGCGAATTTCAAGCTCGAGAGCCAACTCCTTGTTTTCGAAAATGCCAAGGTAGGTAGCGAGGGGTTTGGGTAACGTCCCGGTAACACGATGAGAAGTCCATTCCTTGGCAACGGAATCCCATAGTTCCTTTGACGCCTTAACAATACCGTGAGAAAACCTGACAAAGTTTACTCGAGGTTTGAGATCAAATATCGCTTGCGCCAATACCTGGGCTACCATATTCGTCGGGTCACCATTAGCGCTAGAAGCATTACAAAGCACTACCACTGAAGCGTTCTCCTCCGGAAAAGTCCAGTACGCAGAAAGAAATCCACCATACTCTCCAAGATGCCCAATGGCCATTCTTGGGCTGCAGTCGTTGCTGATGCCATGACACTCCCTTTCGAGAACAAAGAGGCCGAGGCCGTATTGCTGCTTTGGGTCCCCCCAGACAGGGAAATGAGGAATCTGCACAGTAGCTAGCGAACTTGTAAGAGCTGATAGTGTTTGTTCTCTGTTCTCGTATTGTGATGATTTTGTCGCGAGTTTGGCGTCAACTCGACGGGGTAGGAAAGACGTGCGAGATGGGCCCTGAAAGCACTGCTCGGCTGTCAAGTTCGTCTCTCGCCACGCCCTCATCAATGCCTTGGACCACAGGAGCATGTCGCGGACACATGACCGCATAGAACTACAGCTATCGAAAGCCATACCATCGCAGAGAGCTGGAAGTTCGGTGGGCTCAAAGTGGCCGTCTTCGTACACGGCGTAGGGTATTGCCTGGTTTTTGTCAACTAGAGGACCCGTGGAGCTTCTAGTCATCTTGAGAGGGTTGAAGATATCCTTTTTGACCACTTGCCCGAATGATAGTCCATCGTTCTCTTGGTTAACTAATACTCCTGCCAATGCAAAATGCCAGTTGTTGTAAATCCATTCGGTGCGGAACTCAGCCGCCTTGGGAAGGTAGTTGAAGATTTTCCTAATGTCTTTATGCTTTACGAATACTGCACCGTTCTTCCCGACTGTGGCGTGAATCATGTTGGACAGGCCTGTACAGTGAGAGAGCATGTCTCGGAAGGTCATTTCCTTCCCTACCACCGGACTGTACTTCGTATCGAGAGGTAATTTGGTTGACACTGGTGCGTCCAAGTCAATTTTGCCTCGTTCTGCCAGCATGCTCACAGCGGTAGCCGTGAACCCTTTGGTGCAGGATCCCATGTTGTAAACGGTATGATCATCTGGAACGAGTCGAGTTTCTCGATTGGCGAACCCGAAGCCCCGAGTGAAGACAGTCTTACCATCGTAAACCACACCAATTGAAAGCGATGAAACCTGGAAGATATTCCTAATCTCCTCAATGGTCCCTACGACCTCTTCAAGTCTGCCTCGTTGTTAGCAGCACTTCCTGTCTTGTAGTGTTCGATCTCCGAGACGGCCATTCGAGCTTACCGTTCAATGGCGGACTGCACCTTGGTAGCCGTATCGCTATTTTCCAACCCCGTCATGACTTAGGAATCGGCGTCTCCAATGTTGCTCGTGATCTTCGTGACTGTGTCCGTAGCCAATGCAGCTGTAGACGGTTGTTGGATTTGAATGATGGTGGTGAAGGGCGGGGGTGAGATTGTCCCGCAATTTCCTCATTAAGGTATCACATTGAGGACCAACTGGCACAGGAAATACTTTATCCCAGACATCGACGTACCAACAAAATCAGGGGTCTTCCTTGCTGCCGTGCATACTCCCTTAACTTTTATTACGTCTACTGTAGGCACACTAGGCAATGTAAACGCGTGCTGGCAGCAGAGGAATGCAATTGGGCTTGCTCAGGCTACGCTCAGACCTGACTATCATAACCATCACCTTATTGAGAAACATGTACTGAGGAGCTTCGAGCCTACGTTATTCTTGCAAGTCCTAAATGGCGATCTGATATTTCCTAAATCTCTCCTACTACAAGTAGATGGCATGTTGCAAGTGTACCAGGCGAAGCCGCATCTGGGCTTAGCACCGCCAATGAGTGCAACGGTTCCGTAACAAGTACAACGACAAATCAGGGCAATCGTGTTGACCTCTCTTCCACAAGGAGCATCTATGCTGTATGGGGGATATCTGAAGTAGCGCTGACACAGTGGAAGATGTGACATGGGAGAACCGGAGGATGAGAACTATTGGCTAGCTCGGGAGTGGCATCAACGATAGTTGCCCTTTGTGCTACGGCTATGATCATTTACAGTTGGTGAAACACCGAGAAGAACATCAAATTCCGCTTTCACGTAGCTTGAAGGGCCCCATATAAGGTACTACTATAACTTCAAGTCTGATGCAGAATTAGAGGGCATGGGTCACACAGGAGCGGCTTCTCATGGAAATATTCACCGTGGCGCAACATGAATATTCTGAGACTACTGTGCTCCGGTCACTACTAAAATATCTCCTTAAGCTGCCATATAAAGAAAATCTTGAGTTCTGGGCTTACGAATCGTACAAGTGTCGAGACTAGAGCTGGAGGTGGGCACAAGGCAGAAAGTAGACTTAATTAAGTCAACATAAGACTTTTTGACAGACTCATATTATTTTTAAGGAAATTAATTGGGCAAACCACGGCAGTGTCCTCAGAGAAGTTCTGCACAAGCACTCAGACGATCCCAGAGGTACACAGGGTGATACTAGTTGTATGCTAGAGCGTTTGGATTTCCTTGTGGTGGAAGAGATATAACACATTTCACGTTGGATGATAGATGACCTTGAGCTGCATTGACGGCGTCGCGTATTAGCGAAAATGAGGCTTCTCATTCCGTACTCCATCATCAAATCATAGCATGTGTGCTACTCACATATCTTGCTGATAATATGTAGTAGGATGACGAGGGCATCATCACACTCCGCCGGCCATTGCGTATACTACCCTACAGTTCAAGTCGTGACTATAAAAACAGTCTAGTCCATGCATAGGAATACCCAGACGCTTTCCCTTAGCCCGGTGAGGTACGATACCGAGTAGGTTCAGTAATTCGTATCTACAACGCCGTATATGTATCAAAGGATGAATGATGAGAAGAGTAAGTATTAAATCTTGAGGCAGCTGGAGTTGGTCGAGGTTGGCTACGTCATAACGATTTGCGTCAAGTAAAACATTGCTTCGCACCCGATTTCATGGAAACCAAGATGGCTTAAAGAACTAGTATAGTATAAAATCACGAGCGACAAGAAAATCCATATATGGTAACAAATATATTTTGAGTCGTACCATTCTTAATTATAGAATAATAGTTATGCATCATCCGTCGTAAAATACCTGCGCCAGTCATGAAAGTGATTCAAATGATCTAATATGTCCGTTTAATCGTATCCAGCTTAAGGGAGGTTGGCGGGAGCGTAGCTCTGGTCGGGCTTGACAAGCTTGCCACCAGAGGCGAGCTGCTTGTCGGTATAAGCGGGCCAGATGATCTGCTTCTTGGCGTAGTCGACGACGGAGAGGACAGTGAAGCCGTTGCCGGGGCCGAACTGGCCGCTCCAGCCGGAGGTGACGGTGTAGACGCCGCACTTGACCGGGCCGCCGTTGGTGTGAGAGGCGACCTCAGCGCCGGCCTTGACGACCATCTTGCAAGGAGTGGGGGTGCCGACGTGGGTGTTGATCTTGAAGGTGTAGGTGCAGACCTTGTTGGGCTTGTCGCACTGGCGGAGCATGTCGTTGATGGTCCACTGAGGACCGGCGGCCATCATGGAGATCTCACCGGCAGCCGGAGCGGCGGCGGCGGGAGAGATGGCGGCGAGGGCAGCAATGAAGGGGAGAGAGAACTTCATGTTGGCGGTTGTTGATCGGAAGGATTGATCGGATGTTTGAGTGGTAGTCGAGTGAGGAGATTGAGCTGAGATGCTGTTGAGGAGTGTGAAGCAGGTTGTGGTGATGAGATAGATGAGGTATTGGATGGAAGACTCAACTCATTATATATCCGTAAAAGTCAATCCAAAAAGGTTCATCGTAAACCGTAATCGATCATAGATCCAAACAAAAGTCCGCGGGCCCTCGGCTTAGGCTGGCATCGATCATCTTTCCCAGCCCCAAACTCGTGTTGACTTAGACAGTCTTACCATAGTCCAGCACGATTATCACTGTACGAAGTATAGTAACACGAGCTGATCGGCAGCACGCCGAATCTCGTATTCCAACACCTCATCATATGATCTGTGCTGATGCGCGTTGCCACTTGTCTAGCCCCAACCAGTAACAAATTGGCCTCACCGGGTCGTCGCTGCGAATCTATTTCCGTTCTAGACCCTCACACAGTGCTCCGTTTGGGCCAAAATTGCCAGTGTCGTTGGACAAGTAGCAGAGAAGCTTACAGTTTCGCTTACTCGGCGAGGGGGGGAGCCTGAGCGGGTTGAGCCGAGCGACTCCTCTAGCTTATTGAAGGCACGCGTGAAAATGAGCCTATAGTGACTCTATAGTGTCTCCATATTGAGCCTCGTATTCCAGCCTGTTTACCTTAGGGGACTTATTAGGGCCAGTCGATGCCGAGAGTGAAGGGCGGAAAGCCGACGATCCCCGCAAAAAACGGACGGAACCTAGTTAGGCAAATCCATGCTCCCATGCTCAGCTCCCCGCACAAGATCACCTTGAGGGCAGCTCTCCTCACAGAAATGATGTAACCGCTGGGGAGATGCGTCTTAGTTACTGTCCATCGTTATTACAGCATGTCAGACGGGTCATCTTGACAGAAGCCAAGCCCTCGGACTCGTCTTGTCTTCATTGTCAGATCGCAGGAGAGCAAAGTCAATGACCTGCGGCCCGATATGAAGAGGTTTGTTAGTTGTGAACTTTATGCCTTCTTTCATTATTGAAGTCTGTGATTATAGTTGCTGGCATGGTCTCGGGGAGAACGGCGCCTGGTTCTTTTTTTAACTACAGGGCGGCGCCACTTGGAGCGGTGAACTCTTAGTCTCCACATCCTGGGGTTCTAGAACTTGGGAGCAGGTAATTCTTCTGCAGGAGAGGATATTGGTCCAACAATTGAGACTTGGATGTACTGACTGAATACGCTGGAGCGTGACGCTGTGCTGCGACCCTTCGAGTCACCCTTGCGTCTACACCAGGAATAAGCAAGTTAGGATCACGATCCGCTTCAATTGAGATCAACGTCATTTCTGGAGCTGTCAGCTTGAGCGACACACCACCCCAGCCCCGCAGAACGGGAAGAAACAAGGGTTCGATGCGAGGGAACAACCGGTGCCGTATTTCCGCATGACCGATCTCGTGCCCTCATTAGAAGAAGCCTAGCGAGTCAGAACAGCAGAGCGAGTCACAGGCTTCATGCTAAATTGTCAAGTGGCTGGAGTTTATTGCTTTGTGCTGTGAGCTGCTGCAACGTCGTATCGGTTTCTCCGGCGCTGCAAGGGACCAAGCTCTTTCCTGTTCTAGGCCATGAGATCTCTATACGACATCGAAATGAACTGAGGCGTTGCCTAGTAACGAACGCGCTCACTAAACCCCAGAGCTAGTCTTCAATCTACCATCGCCAACTAACTATGGATCTATACTGCCAATAATCATCACGGGTGTCCGATGCCTACTAGAAATAGCGTCACGCTTCTCTAAGGACCAAGACATTGTCAGATATTGATGCCCCTCGCCGGGCACTCACCGTCTCTTCCACATCGCGACTGGGGAAGCTAAGACAGCGTCGCTGGGGCTGCTGACGGAAAACAGATCACTCAAAGACTGCCCATGCAAGGGGTTCGTCTCGCCGAGTTGCCGAAACATCAGAGACAATCGAACGAGGTGAAAATCCACCATGGCTGTATTGCGATAAAGCACAGGAACACGATCAACCACCGTCGGGCTCGTGAATATTCTAGCCGCAGGTCGCATAGCAATGCGGTCAAGACGATACCGAGCTCGGAAGCGACAGGCTGCATGATGAATGTAAACATTTTCTTGCAATGATCTTGATTTTCTTTTGTATCAACATCTCCTTCGTCTAATCATGAGTTTACATCGCCACGCATATCCATCATTATTACTTGGTACCGCCAGTGGGAAGCTTGAACAAAACGGCCTTGCCTCCAGGTCCGTGGCCCAGAGCCTTGTCGATACGGAAGTAGCCCTTGCGCTCGAGCTGCAGGAACTCGCCCTCCTTCATGTCCTTGATGTTGGCATCGACAAACGCCTCAGTCATCACAGCCGTAACATCAGCAAGGTAGTCATCCAGCTCGTCGTCCTTCTCCAGAATATCCTTTGTAAGTAGGTAACCGAACTCCCATAGCTCAGCCTCAACAAAGTTGTCCTCATCTGCGGTCAACCAAGTGACCTTCTTGCTGGTAGTCTTGAAGTCACCAGCCAAGTGAAGCTCCAACTGGAGATCCTTGATGGGGGTTGCTGACTTGTCTAGGCCCCTTACGATGGCATTACCCCAGCTCATCAAGGTGATCTCCTCGTCGGGGGCGAAAGAAGCAACATCCGCCTGGTCAATTAGGAGCTTGTTTCCAAACTTAACTAGCTTAGTTCCAACCTCGGGATTTTTAACGTGTTTCGGTCGCTTCTCGATGTATGCCGTCTCCGGTCCACCGATGAGCGTGGCAGTGACAGCATCCTTCTTCTCGATAGCCATGTATCGGGGGACGATGGGGTCCAGCATCTTCTTGTTGATCGCCCAAATGGTCGTCCAATCCATAGTCACGGCGTTTCGGCTAGGGCCTTGCTGAAGCATGAACTCGCGGAGCGCAGGAACAGTTAAGCCGCGGCGCAAAATACCACGGACAGTGGGCAGACGAGGATCATCCCATCCAGTCACCCTGCCAGTATCGACCACCTTGGTGAGCTTTCGCTTCGAGAGGAAAGTACGGATGAAGTTGATTCGGGCGAACTCCCAGAGGTTGACCTTGCGGAGCTTCAGAGCTTCGAGGAACCAGTGGAATTGCTCATTTCGGTCGGCGTACTCGGTTGTTCGGAGAGCGTGGGTGACACCCTCAAGGCTGTCGACAACAGGGCAAGCAAAATCGTATGTAGGGTAGATGTTCCACGTCCAACCAGTGCGGTGGTGGGGCGCGGGTTCCTTGTCCTTAAAGTTGGGGAATCGGTATATGACAGGGTCTCGCATGGATCCGTTATTAGAGTCGTAGAAGATGCGAGCGCGGATGCAATGTTTCCTGCCGAGATCGGTGCCGTTCTTCATCTCCTCAAACATGGCGAGACTTTCCTCGACTGGCCGGTCGCGGCACTTGCTAGGAAGACGGTTCTTGCGATCTTCTTTCTGGATCTCTTGGTCGGTATCGTCGGCGTAGGCGTTGCCATCGCGGATCATCTGTTGAGCAATTTCGTAGAGTTGCTGGAAGTAGTCGCTGGTGTGTGTGACTTGGACATACTCAATGTCCATCAATTTTAAATCGTGGAGAATGGCGTCCTCAAACTCCTGCTTCTCCTTGGAGGGGTTCGTGTCGTCGAATCGAACAAGCAGCTTGCCGTCGGGCGCCTGTTTCGCGAAGTAATCGTTCAGGAGGGCGGCCTTGGCGTGACCGATATGCAGGAAACCTCTGTTTGAGGTCCAGAGTCAGCGCGATTCACAAGAAACTGTCAAGATGGGAGACTTACGAGGGCTCAGGCGGGAATCGCGTCACGACGCCATTGTCAGTGTTGGAGAGTCCAATGTTGTAGTTGGCCCCGCCCTTCTTGTCCGTCTTCGCAGCCTTGGCACTGTTGAACTTGTCCTTGATCTCGGGATGAGCTGTCTCGATGTAGTTGTACCACCGACTGGCATTGGCAAAGGATCCCTTGCGTAGGGCGCCAATAGCGACCTTGTTGGTACGCAGGGCGTTGTAGATTTGCTCGTCAGCCGGTCCAACACTGTAGCCGCTCAGGTAGGTTCGTAAGGTCAGGAACTTGTCGAGGTCGGCGACAAGAGGCCCAACGGTCTTGAAGTCGGCGGATGCGAGCACTGGGGCGGCGCTCTCGGCGTTGAATGAGCTCATGGCGGCGACTGTCTGCGTGGTTTCTCAAGGAGCCGCTGCTTTCAAGCTGAAGATGCAATTTTGTAGGATTTATCGTGGCCCCGCTGTCACCAAAGATTTGGAGGGGTCGAAGATTTTGGCGGGGTGATTCTTGATGAGTCAGAAGTTGAGTGTGAAGCACGTGACCTTGAAGATCAAATGGCCTGACCAAATGTTTGCCCTGACAGGACTGCTGCAAGCGTCTGGTTCTCACAATCTTGAGTTGGATGAACGAAGAGTGCGACTCATGCAGCGATGTCCTTTGGATTTATTCGATCCGTGCTCAGTGAGTACGAAATCTCAATGCCACCGACTTTCTCTCCGTTCGCAGACATGATTCCAGACCACAACCGACATCGGTCACGGAGGTCCATGTCTCGTCGTGTCATTGTCATTCCACTCCCGCCTCCGGGCCGGATCCCATGGCCTTTCGCCCTGGCCGCTGCTGCTCAAATGCTGTGGAATATAGGGTCAATGCCATCGTAGACAGATCCCAAATTTTCATGAGAATTTAATGATCGAGGACCCCTGAAAGTTCCGTCAAGGTGCGCCCACACATCGCCGGCCCGGCTTCGGATCACCATCCGTGGTACCGGGTCTCCCCATCTTCACGGGACTTGGTGGCACAACTCAATTGAGGGTGGGTAGGATGACTCTGTTGAAGCCAGACATCACATTGAAGCCGGTGTCGGCGGTGACTCAATTGTCATATGTAGAATTCATGTTGAAGCCGCCTAAAGATTTAGTCTATCATGCTTCCCGTCGTCTTGCTTCTCATAGGAAATAAGGCGAACCGTTGGAGCATCAAGCTGAGGACTTATAGCATCTCCGCCAGGAAGACCTGGCTCACCGGAATGGAGTCTCCAGGATCGAATCATATCGACCAAGGTGTCCTTGAATACGGAGAAGCAGGCTTTGTCAGTATATCGACTAGGACAAAGCATACTAGCTATGTGTGACTATTTCCTACCTATGATGCATGCTTTTATCACCTCCCCTAACTACAATGGTCTCTCTGGAGAATACTTCATGCCTTACAACAGAGGGAACTGCGCTCCATGTTGTCATCTAAATGTCATTCGCTTTCTCTTAGATAGTTTACTCTATTTCTAACATGTTCAAAAATGTCTGGCAAGTATCATCTAGCTCTATGAAGCTTACTCGTTTATCCTCAGATCTCAGGGTGGAAAAGGCGACTAACCTAACTAGATGAGTCAATTACTCCTCAATATAACTTGGAGAAGGGTCCAGAGAGGTTGCTGCTAGAACTACCAACCTAAGGGATGTGTCGGAAGGGGCTCATAACTCTGCTATAAGCTGGAATTAGAAGATACTCTAGGTAATACTTTAAATCTTCTAATAAAATTATATATATAAAAGGGTTACTGTTCATTCTAATACAATATATTTCCGTCTCTCGTTTTCTTTTGAAGGCTGGACCGACCGTGAACTTCCGTCTTACACCTATCAAGCTCGAGACGTATGCATTCTAAAAGTCGCCCTTTGCCTAGCACGGAAAGCCGAATGGGGAAATGAGGCAAAAAAGGAAACTGGTAACGGACTGCTGTAACCTTTGTTTTCCTTTTTTTATTTATTTAAAATTACAGAGCTATGAACTGGAGTGATGTGCGAATGAAAAACAACTGCTTACATACCTCTGGGTCTGCTAGGTCATCCATTCAAACTACTATCTACTGGGCTGAAATTTCAAGACTATAACGAAAATAGAAGACTACGTTGTCACTGATAGAGGCGGCATCGTCGAGAACCAACACGGCGTTCATGCTGCTGTCGTTGATTCCGTTGGAAAGGTCCTGTTCGCCATAGGTAGTCTATCTCGGATGACTTAGCTCGATCAGCAGCGAAACTAGCGCAGGCTCTGCCTGTGCTCGAGACAGGCGCTTTCGAGCAATTCGGTCTCGAAGATGCTGACCTGGCATTAGTGTGTGCATCCTACAACAGCGAACCAAGGCATCTCACGCGCGCCTGCGCCATGCTGGCCAAGGTCAAGGCTGAGGAGACAGATCCCCGCTGTGGTGGACACCCTGCTCTAGACAATGCAGTCAACCGAGACTGGATCAAGAGGGAATTTGTTCTAACTGCGGTATGCAACAATTGCTCTGGCAAACATGCTGCCATGTTAGGCGGAGCGCAGGCAGTCGGAGCTAAGTTGGCAGGCTACCACCTGCCGCACCACCTCATCTAGGTGCAGGTGAAGCATTGTTTCTAGGAGTTATGTGGATTAGAAGCACAAGAAGTCAAATTGGGGATCGACGGTTGCAATCTTCCGGCACCTGCTGTTCTACTGTGCGCTATGGCGAAAGTATACGCCTCGTTCGCTGCAGCAGCAGACGCCTGCGATAGCACTGATGTTCCTATGAGGAGCAGGACTTTGGATCAATCACGTATCTTTCACGCCATGACAAAGTATCCTGAGATGGTTGGAGGAGATGGTCGTTTCTGCACTAAGCTCATGGAGGCATTCCGGGGAGGGCTGATTGGCAAACTTGGCGCTGATGGCTTCTATGCAATCGATATACGGTCATCGGGGCAAACGAAGCGCCTTGGGTCTAAAGGTGCTGTAGGTATTGGTGTCAAGATCGAAGATGGCAGCATCGAAATTCTATATGCAGTAGTCATGGAGATTCTCGAACAGCTGGAAATTGGAACGTCAGGCATGCGAGAAGAACTAGCAACGTTCTATCATTTAAGCTAGCTGAATACGGCAGGCGTTACTACAGGACAAGTCTCCCTGGCTCTTGAAATTAGATCACCTTAGGATATGCTCTTGGAAGAGCGCTCAAGCGGTAACAGATATAAGTTAGAGATCTTGATGGAGATGCCTTGGCTTAAGCGCTCAGCCACAGTATACCATGCAGTTGTTATTGCCTTTCTATCTTACGCAGAGCTATGAGAAGGAAAGAAACCAGCTAGAATTATATATATGCATTCATTTAGATCTTAAAGTCCAGTGTAGCACAGAGGCTTAATTGACCTACTACTCTGCAATCTGAAGACCTGCCAATCCATCCGAAGGGCTGTGACGGAAATACCTCTGAAGGACTATGAGGAGGCCAATGACAAGCACTAAATGTGTCACCTTCAGAGGACACAGGCGTGACTTTCTGCGATCCTCCAGTTCCCCCTTTCGAATTCCTTCAAATGAATTCCCATTCGAAGTCGAAATTATCGAATGGTGGTAGGTTATATTGACGGAGTTGACAACGGCTCTGAGAGTACCAGGAGCGCAATGATGGAAACTGCAGGCAACCTTGGTGGCGGAGATGTACAGGTAGCTTTCCATCAAGGACCCTTGAGACAACTTGGCAATCTGGAACTGCAAGATATTCCCCTCGCATGGCATCGTGCTAGCATGGTACACAATGTCACCTCTGTAGGATTCAGTGTCTTCTAACTTACTGAGATGAAATTGATATATAATTTAATCAATTTATGTCTCAGCTATCAGTGAGCTTTCTAACTCGGCTTCTCGGAAAGTTCTGCAACCCAAGAGAGCGGCAGGGTCGTCCTGTGACATCTCCTCGATTTAACACAGCCCATCAATTACTTATACGTCTATATCCCGAGGTACGATGAAAATCATAATGCAAAACAGTATGTACAAGACTTTTTCTGAGCTCCTCGTCAGGATGGGAAAGGATAGCGACTAAGAGCGAATTTTAGCTTTCTGTATATACTATCTTATGAATACGCTGCCATTTCCTCCGCTGGCGATATAAATAATTGTCTTATTCCATTCTAATCCTACTGTGGAGGCATTTTGACTCTATCCGGTAGCAATCTTCCGAAGCTGGGACTCTGCCCCGTTGAAAATGTCGGAGTCGCCACCATACTTGTAGCTATCAGAGTTTTGCCAAATGGTGTAAACGGACCAGCCAGCTGGAAGCTCGCCAACCGAGCTGGCATAACGGGCAACGACAAGGGGAGAGTTGGCGGCAAACTTATTACTATTGCCAGTGCAAGCCTTCCACCAACTGGTCGAAGTGTAGATCAAGGGGTACCGGCCGGTGCTTGAATGATACGTGTTGACGAAATCAGAGATCCAGTTGACCATGCTGGTGGCAGATAAACCGTAGCAGCTGTCTCCGCTGGGGGCGTACTCAAGATCGAGCATACCAGGTAAGGTGATGCCGTCACCAGACCAGCCACCGCCATTAGCTAAGAAATATTTCGCTTGAGCTGCACCAGAGGAGGAAGCCGGCTGAGCAAAGTGGTAACCGCCGCGAATGAGCCCAGCACTGGTTGCCTTGGTATAGTGATCACTGAATTTAGGGTCCTTGTAAGTTGTACCCTCTGTTGCCTATTGAAGTATGTTAGACTCTGTTCACCCCAATAAGTGGAAATAAATAATACCTTGATAATAACAAAGCGAGCACCACTTGAGTATGCGGCTTTGAAGTCGACCGAAGACTGGTAGTGAGAGATGTCGAAACCCTGAACAGATGCCTCGGCTAAAGACGCCACTAGAAGAGGCGCCAGGCCGGCAGCAAGGGCACTTATAGACTTCATGGTGATTTTAAAATGTTCGTTGTTGAAGGGATACGAATCTGAGGTGTTCTGTATGGGGGGACGCAGCTTGGAGATTACCTTCTGGTCAGGAGCCATGGGGCACTGCAGATTTATATAACGAAAAGGCTCAGACCATCTTGATATCATCAAACAGCCACAATATAAGTGTTGCGACCTTGCGTCACTTTGACTGGGGATATTCAACCCCTCCTTGATCGGCAACGGTGATGATTCGGATAAAACATTAGGTGGGTCGGTGCCTTTAAGAGGCACCTACAGAAGGAACCTATCAGGTCCCAAAGCAGGGAGATCTGGCGTTTCTTTGCATGTTACTTCATTCCTTAAGCTTACAAGAAAAGTTTATCTGATCCCTTAGAGACATTGTTAGTATGAGAAGCTTATGCTTTGCGTGCCCCCTTGTAAATTAAACCTTGAAACGCTATGAACTTGTAGATGTTAGGTAAACCGTTAAGTGACGCCGACTCCCTATCATGCCTGCCGTTACCATCGGCAGTCATAGTGAATTAATGCCTGGATGGAAATAATACGGCGGGAACGAAGTAGATCATGGATTAGTCGGTGGCCAATCGGGACGCAGATCCTTGCCCTAGATACTCGATCGTGGGACAATCATTAAAGTTATCGGATAGTAATTGTTCCTTCTTACTACACATGTGCAAGACATTGGAGAGATTGCGCGCTCCCAAATCAAGGCATTGACAATATATCCATAGCAGTTAGCTGCTTTCTTGTCCTCTCATACAACGTAGTCCTGCACGTGTAGGATGATGCTGTGATGTTCGACACCAAGCGTGGCAAATGACATCATGTTTAGTTCGAGCTAGAGCTGGCCGACCTTTACCAGTTACCCTTTTTAACCAGTTGTGCATTGATCGTACGTCAGGGCCTCCTATTTGAGACGAGCTGAAAGAGCACCCCAGCCGGCTGAGACACTGGCGGGAAAATCCAGCTACTCAAAAAGTTCAATTGACTGATTCGCCGGATAAAACGGCTCAGTGGTACCAAGATTGCCAATTTTCATTTGCATCGACTCTCTGCCTTATGCTCACTGACATGTAACATCGTTGCCTCGATATAAGTGGCTATATCGTATGCGAGTCACTGATGTTCTTTTAAATTACACGCTGAATGTCACGTAGGTTTGCACTAAGCATTTGCCTCCCATTGATTCTCACTCAGGAGAACAAGGATACAGACTCCCCTCATTCCTTTGCTTCCGCAAGAGTCAGTCACTTGGTCAAAATTCGCGGCTCAACAGTTATCCCCAGCATCCATCTATAGGTACTCGTCAGCAGCTTCTGCATGCACGAGACATTGTGTCCAGCTCGTGGCTAATTACAGTTACTTTTCTGTTACGGATGGGACCACCAAATACAAGCTCGGGCGGTCCGATGGTTGAGGAAATTGTCGCAGTTATGATATTCCTAATGAGAAAAGGTAGAATACCACTGGAGGGAAACCATAGCATTATACACGCCCACATTCGATTCATCCTATATTTACATATCTTAAGGATCTCATTGGCTCAAGTCGTCGAGGGAAAGAGAGATTTAAGTTTGTTTGTTTCGGCGAGAACTTGAGAAGGAAAGCAAAGTCGACTAAATAACCTTCTAGGATTTCGAGATTCACCTGAGGATAAAATCATTACCTAGGACACAAAACGACTACCAATTTTCCATGAATTTTCTCCAAAGAAAGAATCGTTCAAATCGAAGAGCCAAGTTACCTGGTTGTCCAAGTATGATATTTCCCATAAGCCAGAATCACCGTTTGCCATCTCTACTCTCCCAAATACACCTGTGGCAGCTAAATGTGTGATTCAACGCCTTCTATCTCCGCCTTAGCTTTTCTGGCTCGTGTTGATAGCTTTGTGTGATCCAGGTGATAAATAATCAATAACTACCGCTATTGGGATCCCGTGAAAGATATAAAGGAAGATCTCGCGCAAAATAACGAACCCTGAGAATCCTTCGATGAATTCTGCTACACGCACGACGTATCTCATCATGATTAACGTGCACGTGATGTATAATATGTACGTAAAAGTTTCTGTTGCGATGAGAGGTCGTAGAATTGACGGGTTGGCATAGCCTGCGGTCGATGATGAAAATCCACCGCGATCACTATAAAGAATCCGAAGTTGACGATCTGTGCTAACGGCCCGGTCAAAACAATATGTGAGCCTTGGACGTTGACGATTTCGAATTGGCCATCAAACCAGCACCTGTTTCAAGTAAGTAAAACCTTAACAGGGACGAAAACCCAAATACAAGCAGGTTTGTTTCCAAACATACCGCCGAGTTGGATGAAGAAAGCGATTACGTCGCATGCCACGAAGAACTTCGTCAACCATCTTCGTTTGACCGATCTGAGCGATTCACCATTCACACTAACAATGATGCGCCCTAAGATCATGTGAATGGTAGCTGCTAGAAGTGGCGGAGCAACGGGCAAGAGAAGTATTCGAATGGCATACGGGTCCAAGGGTCAGATTTGGGAGACGAGGATTGAACTGGGAGTGAATAGCAAAAGAAGGCTCAATCCACTTGAATACTACTGATTGTATAGGTCTATATTAGATGATTTCATTGCCATCACTTCAAACTCAATAAATTACGTCTTCAGCTGAAATTCTGATGGGATGGCGACTGGGAGCTTCAATAACCTCCCGGTCCCGGCCAAAACTGCGGTAAACCTGGGCCAAGACTATGCCCGTTTTGTGATCAACTAATAAGCACTGCCCCAATTACGTGTGTCCACCCAAGAACGGGACGACTTCTAGGACACCAGCCCCTGCCTCTTCTTCATGGATGTCACCCGTTCATGCATCTGCCCTAACATCTAACGGAGCTTCAATCGCGAACTAGTTTAAATTACGTCACATGCGGCCACAACAAGGTCGCCCGATGCCGGTCCATCGGCCATGCAGGCACAAGCTTGCTAAGTTTATACCATATCAAAAGCGAAATGTATTTCTCGCTCAGGAAGTGAGAATGGGAAGCGCGAAAGGTATGAAAACCTGAAGTGCTTATTATTTCAGTTCACCGTAGCCCTGTTCGTTTTCTATATATTCCTCGATATGCCGGACAGCCGTTGCCACCGGCTAGCCCTGCATTCCCCGATATAAAAGTTACGACAAACATAGAGTCTTGGTAGCCGAGCGTGAGCATTACAGTGATTCAACCCTTTTTCAGAAGGTGGCCAAGAGTCAACTAAATGTCTCTGTAGTGTTTGCTTTATCGACATCTTAAGCCAGCTTGCCATGCCTGACCAGTCATTTAAGGTGCAACAGACTCAAGAAGGAATGTCTTCCCGGGGAGCCTGCTCAGAGACAAAAGAGGCGGCCGGGGTCCAAGTAAGTCGTCAAGCTAATTTGTTTCATTCAATCCAGATTCACACATTAATATCATACCAGTCGCACAGCCCAATTGGAGGAGAAAGTCGAGAGCCTAGTTGCCCTCCTCACAACGGCGTAGTCATCGGCTTCTGGTCTCAGTCCAGATGCAGATACAAGAAGTGTGGTGCCACTTGAGCCCATCGGGAACCATCTGAATCCCAGGCCCAGTAAGTCACGCCCTCAAAACTGGATTGACACGTCGGCTCTTCATCTAGAACCAAGTTCGATAGAGCCACAGAGATCAAGCTGCTATGTCGCCGATGACCCCTTCACAAGCTTCACTTGGGATCACACCAGGCTGATCAGCTGAGATCTTTCCAAACTGACAGGACCTCTTACCACCTTTCGTTGTTTCATCAAGAGAATATAGACGCGTAACATCACCGCTTTTATGGGAGCTCAGTCATTGCTGACCCGTTCCTCCCCGCGCCTCAGCACCAGCTCAGGCTCCCCTCTGCATATTCAAAATCAGTACCCCTCTAACTGTATTACCCCTGAAAGCATTATGACCTACTGAATAGAGCGCGATATTATATTATTTATGATATTTATTGCGGGTTCAATTCAGGATTCGACCGTTCCTAGGTATATACTATCCTGAGCCTCTCCCTCTTGCAAGCTCTTTACGTTAAATGCCATATTACTTCGTATCAATACGCTCAAATTACTCTTCCAGCCTCAACGACCTCTTCAGTATATCTTCGGTCATACCTGGCGTCCCCAACCTCGATTTGGGTCAGCCAGGTCGGAGGTTTTGCCCGGATTGCTGCTGCCCGAGATGGCAGTCTGGAACTGTTTGGAAGGCTGACCTCGACTCGAGACACTATCTTGCTCGACCTCGCGGGTAATATGAATGATGTGGCGAGTCGATTCGTCGTCGTCGTTGCTTTCCTTGTCCTGAAAATGATGGTCTGGGTCGTCGTCGGATCGGCTGTTGCCGGCGTTTGACAGCTTCATGTGGGTGCGTCGAGTAGTGCTGTTGCCAATGGTCACCAAGTTCACGTCAGTGGACCTTCCAGGCGTCTTGTTACTCGCACCATACGATGGGGAAAGGTTGTGGAAGAGACGACGTAGCATGGGCATAGACCCGGCGATGATGCCCAAGTCGCACTCGAGTACTGTCAACATGACGATTTTTCCGATTTCGTCTGTAGTGCCAACTATTAGCTTCCTTCTCTCTGTCTTCTGCCCTATAAAGGGGATGGAGATGGAACGTACAGAATCTCTCAGAAGGCGCAGTATAAGCCCACGTGTAGGTTATACGGATGGTGGTAGCCACCGACGCAAAGACACCCAGCGACAGGATGCCCATAGTTATAATCTTTATCTTTCGCGGCATTTGAAGATGACGGAGCAATAGAATGGGTATCAGTGCAGTGCTTATGTCGGTGAAGATGTTGGCAGCCGAAACGAAGTACGACACATTCAGAATGACCGACTGGCCCGAGGTACAGTCTCCTGGCTCGCCCCATGCTGCCGCCACGGGCTTGCACTGGAAGATTGCCACTGGCCACGATATCTGCCAAACGATCCAGCTCAGAGCGAAAAGTGCCCACAGAGAATTTCGGTATAACGGTCTCAAGCCCTTGGCAAGCCGGAGCAGCGTCCAGATGATGCTCGATTTGATGATGGCGCCGTCTAAAACGTATAAGAACTGCCAGATTATCGTCCACAACCCTATCTTGTACTGCATACCGACCGTAATAACATTATCGTGCGATCCGATACCACAAAATGCTAAAAAAATAACAGCGGCATTATGTGCAAGGTTAATAATCTAGAAAAGGTCAGGTAGCCGTTCCAAATCCAGAGTTGTCCCGTGGGCAGAACAACGCAAGACTTACCCATCCTGCAAGCATCATCCAATCCTCGACGGCGAATGCATGTAGTGAGACACGGACGTACAACCGTAGGCACACCACAATACTAGATAGGATGGTGAAGGCGACAGTTACCACCAAGAGAGAGAGCGCCAGCCCCTCGGGTTTGATGGGCTCAAACTCGGTCGTTGTCAGATCTTTGGCCATAATTGTTGTGTCACACTTGACCGGTGCTTTGCCCTCGACATACGTTAACTTTATAATTGAACCTGGACCCTTGGAGGCAAAATAATCTCGCGATGAGGAGGGGTTTTCTCGGAAATTCACATTAAAGGGACCTGTAATTCATGGGACCACTCGGCATTCGTCTGAGAACCTTGGGTTTGAACCGAGGAGGCGATTCCAAGTGTGAGGCGAGCGTTTTCTGCTCTGATCAGAAATCATATTGCAAGGTATTATCATTACGGATTTTCTCTACCGAACTAGTTAGAACGGAGCGCATTCGGCAGTCAAAATGTCTGCAGGGGTAATTTTAGGGTAGGGAGGTGTAGTTTCGGTAGTTACAGTACATCCAAAGGATAGCCTGCTCTGCACATGCTTTCCCGTGCCACCCAGAATTTCATCCCTTACCAGGCACTGTCTCACTAGTAACAAACCTTCTAGGTTATTAGTGTAGATCCTGATCTCAAGAAAACTCTGTAGCGAAGTCGGATGACTGTGGTTTCTGATCCTTGGCTGGAACGGGCCGGATGAGCCGCCCCCGGGAGCTAACAATCGTACCACTGATAATCGGATCCTATAGAGCGGCGACTTTTCTGATTGGCACGGATCCGTTCGAGAAGCGCACGATCAAAGACCTGATCCTGGGCGAGGTTGTAAGCGGAACCGTTGGTGGTATTGCCGGACAGGGGCATGGGCGTCTTCAGCAAGGATGGCCAATGAGGGCAAGTGGCAGAGCCCAACGTATCACCAATTAAGCAAGGCTGGATAGAGCACAAATAGGATCCTCTTAGATACGATGAGGGAGTTTTGTGTAGTGCCTGCCTGTACTGCTACAATGGTTTGATGGTTGTGGGCCATTCCTGAAGGAGACTTTCTCTCATCCTATCCGCTGCCATTAAGGCAGCACGCTGGTCACTTACAAGTGTAGTATCTAGCGTGGGTTACTTGAAAGTTTTACCAAATTCTTCACCCAAGTTAGCCTGCATTCCATATACTACTTTATACTACGCTGACTTCTTAGTAACATAGTTCTGCGCATTGAGTGGCGGCTTCTCTTGGGTGAGGGATAACTAGTGGGGGAAGTACAAATCTGCTGCCTTGCGGGAGCCTATCGGGCAGCCTTGTCATTGTCTTGATATCCACACCGCCGACTTACGCAAGTCTACAGGGGCTTGATATGTTGGTTCATAGCTAGCGACCCTCGCATCTGCTTTGCTGCTGGGGTTCCTGGATTGACCTTTGCATGAATTGCGAAGTAACTTTCGCTCTAGACATTCGGTGATTGTCTCCGGATTGCTGAGCTACTGGTAGACCAAACTAGGATGGAACTGGACTTCTAATTTACGATAGATGTGCTTAAATACGAACGTCTTGCAGCTACTCTTCATCATCCTGGTCATTGTTAGCTTCTTCATTCCATCCACTTCACACCCAAGCAGAAAACTCGAGAACAGCGCAGCAAGAAAAGATGATGTCCGGAACAGCAGACGAACAACTCCCAGCCCTCCCTTCAGATCTGACCCCTGAGTGGTTTGGAGCTAAGCTGGGGAATAAAGTCAAGTCGGTCGAGAATACGCGGAACATTTGGGGTACAGCCAGTAAGCTGTTCTACACCATCACGTACGAGGATGGAATCAACGACGAGAGGCCCACGCATATCTGCGTGAAGGGCGTCTTCGATCCCAAGATGATCGCAGAGCAACCGTGGACAATCAGCCTGGCGCAGCGTGAGGCCGAGTTTTTCTCAAAGGTGGCGCCTGCGGTGAAGAACATGATCTTCCCGAAGGGTTGGTGGAGCGGCACGAGCGACAAGCAGGGCATTGCCATCATGAACGACTTGACCAAGGAGGGCTGCATCTTTCCCGCTGAGGTTGCATCCTACGGCTTTGAGAAGGTTATGAACGGCGTTGAGCAGCTAGCGGGTCTGCATGCACAATACTGGGGCCAGAGTCAGGATGATCATCCTTGTAAGGAAACCCCTTTTGTCTACATCACAACGTCGCTTTTGTAGCATCTAACCCGGTAACAGGGATCTGGAACAACTACGACCCAGCCATGAAGTTCATGTGCACTCCCTGGGACGAAGTAGTTCGTGGCCCGGGCCGGCCCCAGCTCCCAGAATACCTCATGGACGGTAAGCGATGCAACGAGGCCCTGGACCGCTACTACGCTGAACGGAATCCACGATTCCGCACACTGCTGCACGGCGACACGCATATTGGCAATATTTACTTTACAGACGACGGGAGCATCGGGTTCCTGGACTGGTCAGCCTTCCACTTCGGGTCGTGCTTCCACGACGTTGTCTACCACATGACGGCTATGATGAGTGTTGAGGACCGTCGAGCCCACGAGATGGAGATTCTGGATCACTACCTCGAAGTGTTGCACAAGCTCGGTGGGCCCAAGTTCGATCGTTACAATGACCCTGAAGTCATGATTGAGTACCGTCGCTCTTTCATGACTAACGTTATCTGGCTCATCTGCCCTGACGGTCTGCAGAGCAAGGAGCGCGTTGCCGCCTTGTGCGAGCGCACCGTTGCTACTTACGATGATCATAAAGTCATTGATGTCATCCTTGGCCAACCCAAGCCAGCTCTTTGAGAACCGAGGGCAAGGGAACGTGTCAATTTGAGCATATAAGCTAGATAACTAGCTGAAACTGTCGGAATACAACATTGCACTTTTATTGGGCTATCTACAGATCGTTTTCGGAGTCAACATGAGGTGCCTAATTCGTACCTTGCATTAGTATTGTAGAGTTATACCAGAGTCATCAGGCCACTCGAGTCAATGCATGATCTAACTCATTCATAACCTTTGCTGACTCTTCATTGGCTGTGTTCCCATTTGTACTCTCTCCAGCAAGATTACCTGTGCAGGCGTCAGTGACTCTTATCTTGGTGTCGTAAGGAGTTTATTCTGACGTGTCGCCAACCCCTGAAACACCTGATCATCGTGAGGCCTTCTAATGCTTATCTCCGATCTATCGGTAGCTATGATCAGCGCTCCAAGGGGACGGAGATGGCCAAGGGAATGGTAGGTTTAGTCCATCGCTTTACATTCACCAAGTTCTCGAAATGCTCGGTATCGCCCCCCGTGTGGTGTTTTACAGGCCATCAAGACGTAATCATCACAGATCAAAGCATACTCACCGCTTCTCACTGACCACCTTATCCTTAGAGCTCCGCTGAGCCGCATGCCAAGATATGGGCTCCTCGAGCTTGCATGGTCTTCAGACGAGGTGAAATCCAGGGGTCATGAGCTAAATGAATAACTTATAATAGTGGAGAAGAATTACGATTGATTGAAGCTGATGCGCCTTTAAATAAGCTGGTTTGCAAAAGAAACGAAATGCTATGTAGGCAGCTCCAATCTAGTCTGACAGTCTTATTGAATCATCTATACCCCTTAGTCAATATGGTCTCGCTTTCTGAGGTATACGCCACTCCCATTGACTAGCCTCACATCGATACTAGGGTTTGAAGGTCGCTTATGCTGACAAGAAATATAGGAATATATTGCCGTTATTCGGGAGACTCTCTCGCACTTCGTCATCGGGGTCACTGGAGGCCGTAAAATAGATACCGATGCTCTCACTTTGACGTCTATTGACGAGCTGCGTGCCGCCGTGGTGTTGGAGCTGGAGTCATCGAGTCTCCGGGATCACTTGGACCTGGTGAATTCGAAGAATCAGTTCACCATGGCGTGCTATGTGGCAGCCGACTTCACGTCGTCGCATCCGCTTGAGTACCAGGTCTTAGTGGCACAGCTCACTATCTTTTTCTTCCACGCAGAAGACATACTCGAGCACAAACCCGACGTACTACGGCATCTGCAGCTTAACGTGGCTACAGGGCAGCCGTGCGGCGACCCTGTCCTTGACTGGTATGCCCGTGAGCTGACACCACGCCTATGGAAGCACTTCGACCCTCTCGTCGCCAACATGATCGTTGTGGCCTGTTATGACTTTATCAACGGTATAGGCATTGAGTTACTGACAAAAGATGACCAATTGGATCCACAGGCGCCCAATTTCCCTGACTGGCTGCGATTCAAGACGGGGTTATCGCCGATGTATGCGCTGCTCGCACTGGCACGCGCCTCGGACCCGAAGCTGCCCACGGGTGGGTTCGAGAAGTTTATCCAGGCCATCCCAGATGTCATTGTATTTACAAACATCGTCAACGACGTGATCTCCTTCTATAAGGAACTGTTGGCTGGTGAGAAGGGCAACTACATTGACATGCGAGCCCAGAAGGAAGGGGTCGATGTTGTGGTGGCATTGCGCACTCTGGCTGATGAAGGCATACGCGTTCGCCAGCGCGTGCTTGGTGTACTCGCGGATGAACCCGAGTATCGTGTCAACTTTGATGCATACGCGAAGGGTATTACTCACTTTCATACCTCGTCACCGCGCTATCGCTTGGTGGAGCTGTTTGACACACCTTCCGACGATTGAGTTTCGTTGACGCAGAATTATATAGAACATAAGAGTTTGTAGTGATTGTGGTGATTATAGTGCATTGGATTAGAAGTGCCCCTACGTTGAGCCTCGATAAATATCAAGCTTCAGATGAAACATTCCCATGGAAAACGTTATCACAATGTATTGGCCTATTCGTATGGGAGCCTAAGGCAGTAGTCGAAAGCGGAGCGGTACCCTGGTTGCTGGAACTGAGGGACGTAGAAGGTAGCATCTATACGAGACGAAACTCTTCATCGTCTCGCGAAAGAAAACATTCTTTATTTTTGTTTTATTCTTCTACCGAGATAACACGATGCATAGGGACAATACAGAAGCGGCAAGGCGGTCCTTAGGCTCCTAGTCCTATATTATATTTAATCCCTAGAAAGCTTCACACATCTACTTGTGTATCATTGCATCTATTTGCTTCTAACCCTATTAGACGATGAAATATCTTTGCCTTATTTGCCCATCTAGCATAGAAGTAATCACCCCGCCAGATGTGGTCCTCGCGATGAGTAAACGCTTGAATTTTCTCAATTTGTCGGTTCCAAAAAGCACTGTCATCCCTCATCCCTTCATGATGGAATGGGTATGGTGGATAATTCTTAAATCTCAGATGATATATTCTCAGCCTAAGGAGTATCGTCTCAATAGGCGACCAGTTAGCGGGCTTTCTGAACGACCTTGGCTGCTGTAGCCGCGAAGCTCCAGGCCGGCCTGATGCCAGTGCCAAGCTTCTTTATATTCATCCCAAAGAGCGATGTACTGAAAGTCAATGGAAGAAATATAAACGCAAGCTGCGTCACAACTTTGACCTTGTCTGCCAGGCGTATTGACTTTCTTGATTCATGTAGATTCAGAATCGCGACTCGTCTCTGAAGGTAGCTTTCTAGCATCGATTCGAGCTTTGTTGTCTTTGAGAGCGTTCTCTGAAGGATGTTTAGGTACTCGCATGACTCTTCCAAACCGTGGTGACGAATAAATTCAAGGTAGCTTAAGTGAGTATTGATGACAGTGAGGTTTAGTTGATTTACTTCCTCAAAGATGTTCTCCCCATCGCGGTGTTGTTCATCGCAAAAGGAATCGTCATCAATAGAACAAAAGTTGAAAACCTCGAGGTCGAGTGTATGCATTTTGAGAGCGAAATCACGTGCTAGAAATTTTGCATATAAGAGGACACAATGCGCCATACCCTTAATCTTTGCTGCAGCGTCTTTTTTTTACACCGGGGCCAGTGCGCTGAGGTGGTGGGCGAAGATGTTGATCAGCCTGCTATGTACTGGGACCTTGTTGACTGACTGACGGACACTAAAATGCCGCGGGAAGAAGTTTGGAGCTTGCTCCGTTCCTAATTTAGGGGCCACGGACAAAACTAGAGCTGTACAATAACGTTAGTTGAAATATGGCTGGATTGGTTTTACCGATGTTTAGATGGAAAACATACCAGTCTGCACTCCAACACGGGGGTCCTCTATCACGAACGCAGACATAGCTGTCCTTCCATAAGGCAGCTCATACAGATCCAAAGCGCACATGCCGCCCATGGAGGATGGTGGGATTCTTCTTCCACTATGATCAACATCATAGTCCGTCATGGCAGAGCTGGTTTCGAATATATGCCGGAGGTACATTGGATTGAGATCGTAAGAAAATGTGACAGCCTCAAGCATCTTGCGATTTATACCAGAATCAGCTAAAGACTCGAGGATGACAATACGGAACAAAACCCTTTTTGTGCGATACAAATCTCTAGGCGTTGGGCGGTTGGTGATTCTCTATCGACCTGGAAGAGCGTCCGCAATGAGCGCGGAGGTGTCGCTTTCGTCATAACCTTCAGGAGGTGTCGTGAAGAAGTCGCGCAGCTAGAGAAAGCGGTCGCTGAACTTGCCCAGGTCGTCAAGGTGTGCGGCGTAGGTGTCATATCCTTTTGCGCTAGCTTCGCTCGAGGAAGGCTCCTTAATAGAGGATCCATCCCAAGAGTCAGGGTTGGATGTGACTGACATTATTCCTGGCTAAACACGGAACAAATAGCCTATCGGCTTTGTAAGCGATACTGTATAGATGTAGGGGCTAAGTGAAAGTAGAAGAAAGTAGGAGGTTAAGTCAGGGAGTGGGGAAAGAGAACTGCCCATACATTATATATACAGCTGGGCAGCTCAGGCGCACAACGAGGCACACGACAAGTGCACGGCACGGCACGGCGCGGGCGTCAAGGGGTTGCCACCCCTTACAAATGCACAATTAATCCACCGGAGTCCCAGGCAACTCTGGCAGCCCGTACCCTATGCAGGAACACAAACGGATAATGCTATGTGGCGATGGGCACCCTAACGATGACTCTAGCTATATGCTCAGCTGGGAGCCTGTTTATGGCCTAACGTCCAAGATTTTAGGAGATATAGCCGCTTCCCCATGTACTCCGAATCGATACCTATTTGCGTACACCCTTGTCACTAGCAGGCATGTCACCTGGTCTTGCGCATGTAGCTATTCTGTAAAAACCCCTCACAGCACAGCATCTATAGCGTCTGCAAAGCAATCCCTGTACGATCTCTCAATGGATATTAGAGTTATCGTCTGGCTTGAACCCCAAAAGCCTGCCCGAAATGCTCGTTTGGCGGACTTGTAGCGATACCCGGCTGGTTGTAAACACTTGCCGACTATATTGCGGTAATCGAATCATCTGTCTCAATTGCGAAATTTCACAGTGATTTCCTTTCAATCCTCTCAAAGGGTGACGAGCTGATGTGCGTTGGCTATTTGAACCTATCACGAGTGCACAAAAAGTGAAGTGAGGCGTCACACTACTGCATGGCTAAGGCACGAACAAGAAGGAGTAGCAGCCGCGTGATAAACGGCGAACACAGCGTCCATTCCCCTCTTTCAACTTGCTCTTTATTTGGATCATTTCATCTTCGCTGCTGTTCGGAGGATCATTTACCGACCACAATCTCTACCGCGGAAAGCTCGCAAATTAAATAGCTGTGGAGTAAGGAGTCAGCATGGCTGATTCTTCGAACCTCGGCCCCCTCACTACTACCTTCACGCTAGATTCGAGCTGTATCGACAATATTGGCCTTACGAGGGTTTTTGTGCAACCTAATGTGGCCTATGCTGCCCAGGGACCGCTCGACGTGAGATGCTACCCCAGTAGCTACACTCCGGATCGGTCATCTTTCTATTCCCCTGGCTCAGATTGCCCAAGTGGTTACACGCCAGCTTGCACTAGTCTCAATGCTGTAGGTGATGAGACTGAAACCGTGTATACTTGCTGCCCAACGTGAGTGTGTTCTATCCGAGGGTAGAGGTAATCCTTACCGCCAATCCCATTCAGAGCTATTCTGTTTATTAGCTACGAGGCAAGATTGGACCTTGTATTTACTGACAGTGATTCAAATGTAATATAGGCAGCTCGAATTCAATTGTTTATCCGTGACGGATCCTAAGTACCCTTGGCAGCTCACCTTTGGCTGTGCCACCGAACTCACGACTGAGCTTGACGGATACTGGACACTGTCTCCGTTGACGCAAATATCCAGCGGGAAGACTACTGTCACCGATCTTACGGGGGAATTCGGAGGAATCAATGCTTTCAGCATCCAGATCCGCTTTCAGTCGAGATCCTCTAGTGAGGACTCAACGGTAGGCTGCAACTTACTCAGAGAACAAGGGTATGACATACTAACGTACAGAACGATCAGGCATCGACAACGGCTGAAAATAGTGAACTATCAAGCACCGAAGAGTCAATTGGCAGTCAATCAAGAGTGACCACGACAGATGAACTTCCTAGTGAGACGGCAAAAAAAGATCAAGAGAGTAGTGAGGGAGGACTGAGTGCAGGTGCAGCGGCAGGGATCGGAGTAGGAGCGGGCGTGGCGGTTCTACTTATTGGGGCTATTGCGGTCATCCTGCTGCTCAAGCGAAGACATCAGAGACAAATCTCCATGGGCAATCCGCCTGGGGGTCCCAACCCTGCGTCCCCCTGGGCAGCGCCGTATGAGCTACCGAACTCAGGCGGGTACCCAAAACCGCAGGAGATGTACTCACCACCAGCTGAGATGGATGGAAGCCAGTTGCAGCGTTGAGGTATAGCTCTGTCAGAAAAATATGTGCATCACTTGGATGTCTTGCAAGGCGCACTCGAACCCTACTTAATTAGCCCAGTCATCGAATCCCGGTCTATGAACGGCCTTAATGCTTCCGTAAACCTTATCGAATTATTATATGGGGTCTATTATTCAGAGTTTTGCTTCTTTTCTACCATCAAATGTCAACGAGTATTGTGTACAACTTTTCGCAGCTAGCCCCAAGCGTCATCGGTGACGGCCATCCCTCCGTCCCATAAACGTTCCAGGGAAGTCGTGTGTACCATCACTAGTCGTACAGATAACCTTCTACTCCCATGACGAGAAGTAATCGGTCGTCCATATACTATTCCACTTGCTCGTTTCTCGATATTGAACGACCTCTAGATTTAAAGCCGATCGCGTCCAATAATCGACAACTCGGTCGAGCTTTGCACTGTCTTCAGCAGTGGCTTAGAATTTCCCTGCAGGACAAAAGTAAAAAAGCCCGACAAAGTCTTTGCCAGAAACTTCTGCATCTTAACCCCGTCAACGGTTCCAACAAAAGACTCAACTGCAGATTGGTATTTCTTAGGGAGATCTAAGACACCGATGAGTAGGGGCATGTCCGTGAATGATCCATGAACAGCTCCAGCGACTTCCATCTCAACCTTGGAGCCGCGGAGGTTCTTCCAGAACTGAATCCAGGTGGAATCTTCTCCACGATGGTTCGGACGTCCCAGCAACATGAAAGGTTTATTAAGGCCACGGCTTAGAACAGGCTCGAAGAACCGGCCATCCAAGTCCGCGCCACCAAGCACGTGCTTATCTGATAACATAGTCTCAGCAACGCTGGCTCCTCCAAGGGAATGACCGAAGGCGATGATTTGGCTTAGGTTGATCGTCCCAGGTAGGCCTTTAATCATAGTCTCGCGAGACTTAGAATTTCGGAACTGAGAGATGACAAAGGACAAGTCTTCCGAGCGAACCTAACCAAGTCAGTAAGATCGCCAGCAACTAGGAGAGGTGGCACATACCCTTGTGGCTGTCTCAAGCACAGTCGTATTTTCGGGAATGTTCGCCCCAGGAATTATGGTACCATCAGGAAATTCGACAATGTCCGCATCATATGGATGATCAACTGTAACAACAACATAACCTTGGCTGGCAAGCGATCTGGCAATGGCGCTGTAAAGAAGTCGAGAGTTTCCAGCTCCAGTAGAGAACAAAGCAAGAGGATACTGGGATTTTTTGGTATCGGCTGCGCAGCCTTTAATATCGACAACGCGGCAAAGCTCAAGCTCGAAGGAGGCGAACGTAGTGTTGGGTAAACCAATTGAGCTTGCCAGTTGACCATAGATCTCTGCTGTAGCCGGCGGCATATAAGGGATCCTCTCCGTAGAACAAGACTTAGTACCGTCAATCGGCCAGAAGATGGAAGTAAGAAGGCGTCGGTTCTGTTTGGCATTGCTTGGAGCATAGGGGTCGATTCGGCTGGTGTCCGTCAATGGTTGAACTCTCATCGCGACGGGATACGGCCCAGCAGGGTTCGGTAAGACAATAGCGCCTGCAGCACTGAGAAGCGCAGGTAGCAGCAATAGGAAGCGCATGATGATGAAATGACTGGATGAGTAAGGGATTGGATGAGTAAAGTGTAGAGAATGAAGATGGATTGTCTTTGGCTGAAGAAGTAGTATGAGAACAAACTTGTAAGGAGTAATTTGAATGTATCTGAGTTAGGATGCAGTTTGTACCAGTTTATATAGAACTTGAAACTACACTAGAATGCACGCAAGGCGAAAACTTTTGGTGAAGACACCCAAGAGCTGACGATGAACTTTCCATGAGCCATTCCGAATCGGGATACCATCCAGCGAGGCATTCCAGAATCTCCGATATATGGACCCTTCCAATTACTTACCTCCGCATCTCGTTACCATGCATCAGCCATCTTTAATTCAGATAGACATGAGCCAAGATTGCTCGTCAAGGCATACTTAACTTGGAACTAGAGACATTGAGGCTGTGGAACTGGGAGAACCCTGAGGATTGGCGAGGATTGGGGCACCAGGATTAGCGTCGCTCGACTGTTTCCGTTTTAGGCAACGGTGATATCCACACTTATCTCGTTCAATCGATGCCTGTTCGAGTCAAGCTTCGTGCACTTTCGTCATCCTCACAATTGGAAATACTCTTCAACAAATATTCCATTCCCAACTCACATCGCGTTTCAGCTGTTAGATGCGCATTTCCCGACTAGGGTATTCAAAGATGCCCATAGGACCCTTCGATCGCCGAAAGAATCGCTCTCGCTGTATCCCCTGCTCAACTAGCCACCTCAAGGTCCGTCCCCCTGCGACCTCCCAACTCAAAGCCTATTTTCTCACGCATGTACGTGATCTTGCAGTGTTCTAGTAAACTTCCCTGCAGCAATTGCGAGAAAAAAGGTCTCGTTTGCAACTATACTACTTCGACTTCGGCCAAGCCGCGTATTCTTATCGACAGAGGCAAGCAACGAACTTTGACAGCCCAGGGCGTCGTTGCCCAACCGCATACTGTTAGCGAGACAGTACAGCTCATTATTAATCCCCGGCTTGAGCAACGATCATATTATCTATACTATTTCGATGTGTTTCTTCGCAAAAACAAGTTCAGTGGCCAAAATAACCTTTCACAAGATGTAATCGCGCTTATAGCACATTCCGGTGCCGGAGGGTATCTCATGGATGCAGTCCTGTCGCTTGGTGCTATGGAAGCAATCAAGCTAAGGGCAGCAGATGCTCCCCCTAGAAATGAAAGCCGAAGTTTTGCTTTGAAGGCCTACACGAACTCCATGTCGGGTCTACGAGACGCCCTCGACCACGAGATTGACAAGCCGCAGCTGAGGCACAATGTGTTGTGGACGACTCTCTTCTTGGGCCTTTTCGAAGTCAGTCAACAGTTTTGTCCTTTTTTAAAAATAAATTTTTTTTAGATAGAACGATGACTGACTTCATTTAGCTAATGAGCGATTCAACCGGTCATGGATGGGTGCAACATATTGTCCACGGAACCTCAACCGCTTTGGTGGCAAGCGGACCTCTAATATGCCAGTCTGGGATAGGCAGAAGGTTCTTTATGGAAATTAAGATCTTTGAGGTTTGTCGTGCGATTGTATTCAACCAACCGACGTTCCTTGCCCAACCAGAGTGGGTAGACCTATCATCCAACTTGAGGAGCAGAAGTAGTATCAGTTGGCACTCTTTAGATGCCCTTCTTGATATCATAGTAATGTGTTCAACGCTTCGAGTCCGGTAAGATCCTTGTCTAGAGCAGGTTCGACCAAGAAAGTCTTCTGATATATCATAGGGCGAACGATTTTATTGATTCCTTAAGATCGTCCATAGATGGTTATCTTCTTGCACAAGCTTATGATATTTCTACGGAAGGGTTTCGATTGCGAGAAAACCTCCTCACCTGGTACTCCTACAACACAAACCTTGCAACTGAATCACTCCAAAACCACAGCAATACTCCGCCTTCGCCGAGCAGTAGTAACAGCGACGACTTTGGCATGCTGGGCGATGTGTTCTTCGCTGCGACTAGCATCTACCTCTCCGGTGTTTTTGACTACGAGATATTCCACTGGCAGAAATTGGGCATCGCAGTCTCAACACTAGGAGAAGAAGATATCCAAATTCACGTGAAAACCATTTTAGAGCTTAGCGATGCTATTCTGAAGACCTCAAACATCTCTCCAGTACTTTTACTATTCCCACTACGAGTTGCTGGTGCTAGATCCTGGACACTCTCTCAGCAATCGTTAGTCATCAGTCTAATAGAGAAGATCGAGAGGAGCTTTGCCGTTGCGGCTGCCTTCAAGTATGAGTTAAGTAAGGTGTGGCAAACATAAGACGGCTCATGCAGAATTAGCCAATGTCAATATATACGGTTACCTTACGCTACATTACCCCCCAAAAGCCAGTGGAGACTCATACATATGCTCCCACGACGATAGAATAGAACTGAATTTGAGGATGGAGTCCACCTCTGTAAAGTAAAGAACAAGGACTTTAATAACTAGACATCTCGGCAGCAGTATTTGATTTGGCAGGTGCTGTAACATGTGCCAAGGAACGAGCGCCTTCTCGCAACTTTAACTCTTTCGAGCTTTTCAGGCATATAGCGCCATCTATGCACTGACCTATTTGATCGGTTAGGTTTCATTTTCTTTATACTAATCGGGTGGTCCGGAATAATAACCTAGGAGTACTTGAGTCAACTTCTATTTCCTGACAACACGCTATGGCTGCAAGAGAACAACGCCTGGCGTTATACACAAGTAGGCTCTTGAGGCGAACAAACGACCAACTCTAAGATTATATACTCATACACCTATTAGGAAAACAAACCACACGAATATTTGACCGCATTGGCGTCACCTACTACCCTAAAGTCCACAGACGAAAATTGAGTAGCTTCGCCAATCGTCTCCGGCGATCCGCCTCTCGGGCTACCCAAATCAGTACCTACTGAGCAATCCACCAAGACCCTTCAAGCTCCAACCTACGCGACAAGTATTTAGGACCAAGTTCAACTCAGCAATATTGTCACATGCAATGAATCTCAGTGCGTCCTATTTGCTACGAAAGTTTCGGCCTACAGCTTGGCACCGTCCAAACCCCTTGAAGTCCACCCTTGACGCCACAACAGGTGGGCATGGTGGAACTGCGGCCTGGGAACATCAGGGAAGGCTTTATAGCACCTGAGCTTACCGCTCCACCGGTCGTCGAGTGGGGTGGACAAAAGTACTAAGAATATCAATTTCCAACTGTACCCTTGATCATTATATCGCTGATTCTATTCGTCATGTGATAAATAGCTATGAAAAGTACTACAATACATATCAGTAATATCTTGAAAAACTAATGCAAAGTTCTCTAGTTACTTACGGCCAATGGCTAAAGGCATGCCGAAGTCTTCGAAGATCTTCATGAGTCCAGAAATTGAGATTTATTGGAACTTTTGTCCTCCCACCGTAAGGATCCTTGTCCAAAAAAATCCACAAGGGAAAGTCTCGGCAGACACCGTGGTCTAGAATAACGCACGACTGGGCAATGAGTCGACGATTTCAGCTACATGTCGGCACGTTGAAGTCAGGTACAATGCAACGTTATACACGTTGCCAAAGGAAAGATTAAACGTCGACCGACCGCTTGAGCCCGCAGGAGTGCTACGGCCGTAGAGGAAGCTCCGGAGGATGGGGCTGTGTAGCCTCAAACTTTCTGTCAGAATGGGGACGATGCGTTATGCAAATATTGTAATGACGGAACAAGTGAAACCGAGTTGTGGGTATGAATTTGGCTGATGTGGACTGGCACCTAAGACTCAAACTTCACGACTCCGAACGGGGTTGAGATGAAGCTCTAAGAAGTATCAAATGTCGTCAATCGCGGTCGTCCTACAAGTGCCGTAATTCTCGACAGCAACATTTCTCCCGAGAGCTAGATATTGCTCCGGCCCATTTCGTGTGCCAGTTGAAAAGATAATATTAATTTCCAGCTCTTTACATAAAAGGACACACTGGGGAAAGAGAGCCATTTGTAGGCCGTGTTTGTACTTTATGTCCATGCCAATGGCCAGCGATCCGACAGGTTCAGCCTCTCAAGTCCGATACCCCAGTCTTGCAGCGCTGGCCCACCCAAACCACTTTCACGAAAGATTTGGTGTCCGCAAAATGGGTTCAAGTCCACATTGTTGTCTTAAGGGATCCGCAAAAATGGCCCAACTCAACCTTCTATGCTGTTGGCCTTGGTCCAGGCTGAGATGTGAAACCCCATTTGCAGGGTCTTCATGTATGCTGGTGGCAGCGCTCATCCTACCTTCATGGTAATATTACCGTGCTGAGATTCACGGAGAGGCTTTTTTCACTCCTGGTGCCTGATGTTCGCGGGTATAAATGAAGCGGTAGGTGCCATCTAAGACCCATTATGACTTACAAGTCTGTTTACTGTACATAGTTGCATGCAGTCGAAACCGAGTGGGAATTCAGACCAACAAAAACCGGAGATCGCTCTTCGCTGCTACTGTCCTCCACAAGGACCAACGACGGTGTGTAGCTTGGCGGGAAGGGCGTTGATTCAAAGGATCTGTAGGGAAATGAGCGTAAAATTAAAATAACGACACATACCGCCACTTTCCAGCATCGTAATGTATGCCTAGAGATGTGATTACTAGCTTTCTATGTCGTCCTATGCGCCTAGACTGTCAGTCACTGGGAGTTCTAGGGCTGGCGACATATTTATGGCACCGAGTTATTCCCGAGCCTCTTTCGACCTGATCCCAAGCGTTACCATATTGTATCGAAAGCAAAAGACTAAGACCTTGTCGTAGCAGCTCTGCGGAAGTCGACAAAGTCGTGGCGAAAACATCCCGCCAGAACAGCAACAGGTAACAAGGGGGCAAAGGTTGAGGGACAATTATATGCACACACAATGCTTGCGTAGGGCTACCCTCCTTTACAGGCATCGTATTGCTAAACGCCAGTTGCTTCTCTTTCTGGGTAAGGATGGTCGTAAGCTTCCAAGACTGTAACCAGTCATGGCGGTAAGTGGAGGTGGATCGCCCGATCAATGATGGTTGTAAAATATGTTTAGGCGTTAATTAGGCTTCGGAATCACTTAAGAAGAAGTGTTTATTAGTGACCCAGTCATCCTGTGATCGCTCCTAGGATGTTACCTGCGTGCTGTGCAACTAATCGAGAGGGGATTAGTTCAGTCCGTATTTTAGCCATCACGGACCGTGTTCCATCGAATCGTTGCGATCTAGTATCTTATGAGCTTTCTAAAAGGCGGGGAATCCGGGGAGACGTCAAGGTACACTTAGTATCTAATTCTTCTCCCTAGTCCGGGCTTAACAGGAACGTCAATTGAAGCCCTCCTTGCCAGAGGCGTAGTGCCCATCGTGTAATCGTTGATGTAATATCCACGATGAAATTTAAAATCTGATCAGTTATACTCGCATCGAATTGCTGGCGTCAGCATCAGTTCCCGATATCCAACTCCCCTCCAATTTTAGTTGCCTTCTGGGGATCCAGCTTCCAAACTCGTTGCATTAGCGGCGGAGTTTCCGTTACAATGGTGGACACAGGAGGGGCATGGCGGTGACGGGGCTTCAGCCAAGAATACTAATCCTCATCCAGCATGTGAAGTTAAAATAAGGCGACCGCCAGCTTGCATCCTTCACAATCACTCATAGCACCTATCTAGCGTGGCTTGATTATCCATAATGGCCAGCACGGAGAAAGACGCGGAAGCGATTGAGCTCGCCAAATCCCTCAAAAATGTGCCCTGGTGTGAGGAGTACGAGAAAATGATATCTGGCATTTTGTAGGATCACCCAACTGCCTGAGTATCATATTCCACAGCGACTCGCTATACTAACTGTTTCGTAGATACGATGCGCAGGCCCGAGAGCTTGTCTTAGGACGATTTCATGCGCGGAGAATGATGCACAAGTACAATAACCACTTCCCCGACGATGCGACGCCCCAATCCTTGGACCAAGATCGGGAAAGGATGCTTCAGGAGATGTTCGGAAAAGTCGGCAAGGGTGTCTTCATTGAACCCCCCGTCAATATCGACTACGGATGCAATATCTCGTTGGGGGATGGATTCTACTCAAACTTCAAGTAGGGATTCCCACTCCCCTCGTCACTTCCCTCAAAGAAACCCTAACTCGTCATAGCCTTGTTATACTGGACTGCGGAATTGTGAGAATTGGAAATCGTGTCATGTTTGGGCCATTTGTGTCGATATTCGCCGCGACCCACGAGACGGGGGTGCAGTCCCGACGTGACGGTGTGGAATATGCCAAAAGCGTGACCATTGGCGACGACTGCTGGATAGGGGGCAATACCACGATCATGCCTGGTGTTACAATTGGGAAAGGTTGTACTATCGGAGCTGGCAGCGTGGTGACCAAGAGTATCCCTGACTTCTCAGTGGCGATTGGATCTCCTGCAAAAGTGGTGAAAGAGGTCGACCCAGTGCCCGACATTTGAGTACCCTTGAACAGAGTGAGCGAAGAGGATATCTCCGGTGTAGCTGCTGGGTCAGGAGACCCAGTCCTGAAATAAAGCTGTGTCACTTGACCCGGGACTGGGTTCGACGTATGCCCAAGAGGTGGCTGGCCTACACTATGAGCGATGAGATCACCAACTAGACGTTGAAAGCCGTGGTAATACTAGTAAAGCCAGTAAGAAGGAATAGTAATGGTGCACTTGGGAGAGAAGCGGCTGGAAGAATAGAGACAGGGTTTGAGACATGGGATTGAGTGCAAGCACTCGGTGCAGAGGTTACCTGCGCGAAATCACCTCTTTAGCGAGATGCATTATCTGTCGAGGGTATCCAAATATGATTCAACCAAAGTCCGAGAACTCTTTGCGCCGTGCATTGCCCGCTATACCGGAAAAGACTCGTCCGTGGAAACTCGCCTTGCTCAGGTCGGCCATCTCCCCAATCATTCACCCATCCGGCCGTCCGAGGTTAAGCAACTTCATGCAACCCTCCAGGCCCCTGTGCATACCCAGGTTGCCCATAAACCGGCTGTGCCGGTGCGTGGTTCCATCCTCCACTCGCTAATTCAGGCTTATTCTCCTCTGCGGCCGGCGGGACTTGCTGGCCTTGTGTATATGCCCCTCGAGATTCTCCTTTGCGGAAATGCCTCCAGAGCAGGAATCCTAACCCGCCAAGTGCTAGCATTCCGCCTATCGTAGCGCCAACAGCTATGCCTGCGACAGCTCCGGTGGAAAGCCCATCGTCATCATCGTTCTTCGGGTCAGTCGTTGCTGTGGCCGTTGCTGAATCGGCCGCTGCTGATTCTTCGGTTGATGTAAGTGTATTGGTCGGACCTGGACTGGCCTGGAGAGTTACCGAACTCGTTGTCGTTGATTCGGCCGATGCCGTGGACGTACTCGTAACGGGCAAAGTGATGTTGAAGTAGTGCGAAGTGGCGTCCCAGTTGTTGGCTCCGGACTGGTACAGTGCCAAGTAGAACACGGCGTCTGTCCCCTCTGGGATATTTGTCGAAAAACCATCGAAACTCACGGTCCAGGGTTGGCTTGTATATCTTTTGTTCTCTACGATTTCGGTCAGTCGAGCCATTACAGATTCAGCCCATAGTGAGCCTCGGATGACTCGGCTTCACTTACGGACAATCCTAACGTAATAACTTTCTGTCTCTGTTGCCGTTGGATATTGTTGCCATATCAGAAGATCCATATTCTCGAGATCCGAGTCCCATTGGAAGACTTTCTGGTCTCCCACCTTGTAAACTGGGTTATCGTCATAATCTCCCGCAGGCCCTGGACCTCCGGGCACGGAGAATGTGCTGGTACATTGCACACGAGAGATGAAGCTGGTGAGCAGCAATGCAAGAGCCACTAGAGAATGCATGGTAGCCTTTGAAGAGGCAAGCAGCCGTGTTCTGTCTGTTGGAGAGGGATATCTTCAAGTCAGCCGGAGGGCCAAACTCGGAAGGGGAATCCCACGAGATTTCGCGACCAGGGAGCGCTCCTCTTCTTGTATCGCGTGCATGGTCCTGCAATCACACAACAAGCCTGGTTTCAGCTACATAGGCGAGGGTGCGGATCGACAGCCCAGCATGGAGTAGTCTCTTTTCCAGCATGCACCGTGCCACAGCCACTCCTCTTTAAGTGGTCTGGAGTTGGTCTTGGGGGCCAAAAATGCACCAGCCTCATTGCTAATTTGACCATAAGCGCCAGAAGGATCAAAATTCCCCAATTAGAATCCGCGATTGTAAGCCTTAAACCAAAACTAGTGATAGTCCGTCATCCCCATGCTCTCAGCCTTCATAGGGTCGTAGCCGAGAATCCTCAAGAAACCGTCTCATTGTTAAAATTTTATGGACCTGTAACGCGAAATCGCCATGAGCTATCTATGAAGACTTGTGAGGTGCCCGGAAAAGGCGATCTAATTACATATATACTCCGAAGTATATATAAGTCGACTAGAATTGTCTAATTTTGGAAGAAAATTGGCGATGCATCCAACCATTTTTTGGGGGCAGTTTTAATTTGACGATCACACCCCTCGCCATACTCGGAAATTGTCCTTTTAAAATGTATTTAGATCAGCCTTTAATAAACTTCTCATGATTGCGCACCGATGCTCTCCAGTTCCACTCCATACGTAACCTTTCAAGTACAGGATCAGAAAGCTTTTTTTTCCTTCCCCTTACTCCCGCCTCTTATCGATCCTTGGTAGGCTCAACCAAAGGAACAGTAACACTCCTAAAAGCGACAGAATAATCGGCTGTAAAACCTGCACGCCGGACACTTGTGCCAGGACACCAACTGCGAAAGGCAAGATAGCAGCACCACAGCCTCCCAGTGCTGCGGCAAATCCGATGACGATTACGTGTTGGTGTCGGGGCAGAAGCTTGCTCGCAATCAAGACAACCCCGGGGAAGAGTGGTCCGAGGAAGAAGCCCTGGAAGGCCACTGCAACCGCAGAGACGTAGAATTGGGGAACAAGCCAGAACAGGAGTTCAAGCCCCATTGTAGCAGCGATGTAGCCCTATGCAACTGTCAGTTCCTGGTACAACTAGATCATTAACCGGGGACAGGAGACTCACTGCAATAGCTGTCTTAACTCCTATCCGCGGCGTAACAAATCCGAGAATAGCCCTCCCAACTGTGATACCGAGCCAGAAACCAGTAGCCGTCATACCGCTGGCAAATGGCTCCCCACCACGCACGTTCCTCATGAAGACAACGATCCAGCCACCAAGAGCGACTTCGACGCCAACATAGCAGAGCAAGAAGAAGGCGCAGATCCAAGAGGTTCGAGCAGCCGGCACGCGGAAGAGTGCAGCGGTGAGACCGGTTTCTCTCTCGATCTCATTGTCTCTGTATACGCCTCTGTATGCAGTTCCGTCTGCTTTCCAGAAGGCCCATGTCAGGGCTAGGAGTTCAATTGCAGCAAACCCGATCTACTATTTGTTAACAAGTGGTAGCTAACCATTCGAAGATAGCAATACATACCATGATGAAGTAAAAGTTATACCATGGCAAGTTCACCTTAGTAATCATCGCAGTCGAAACCAACGGGCTGAAGACACCACCGACACCGTAGCAAGCGTGCATGAAGCCAAGCAATTCGCTGGCGTTGGCCAAATTTCCCATCCAAGCATTCCACGCAGCATCTCCGAGGCCATTACCAAAGCCGGCGAACATGAAGGCAAAGATCAAGGCAATATAAGGGGGGTGAGCTGCAATGGCGATGTATGCAACGAGATGGCTACCACCACAAAGCATTGCAATGCCCCGCTGCCCGATCCTGAGATGGAGCCAGTTGTTTATAAAAGCCGATATAATGTAGCCGACGAAAGGAGAGATGAAAACCATTGAGACAATGGTATAGGTCAGGTCGTAGTATTTCTCAAGCTGTGGTTACGTTAGCCCATCCAAGAAACCAGGCGGAGCGGTGCTCATGAACTTACGGATGGAATGAGAGCCTAGAGTCGGTCAATGATTAGAGCAAAGTAGATTGAAGCATCGACAACTCGAAGACTTACACCATAAGCGGCATCATTTGCTCCCATAACCAACAAACTCCAAAATGCTGCACCGACTCTAAATTTATTGATCTTGGGTTCGTTCCATTTCTGCACAACCTCAACGCGGTCGCGAGGTGTCTCGTCAGGCTCAATTCCTCCAGCTTCAGCGAGAATGCGACTCCCACTCGAGTTGGAGAACCTATCAGGTCGGTCGCTGGTCTGCGGAGCATCCCGAATCTGATGCAATTGCCTCGGACCAACTTTGGCTGGAGCTGGACGAGCTTGTAGCTCAATCGCATCGAGTTCAACCGTCGTGGTGGCGCAAGAAGCCATAACGTCTGGTGTCCCGTATGAGGTCTGACCTGACTGCCCGTGTTCAAGATTGGCGAAGAAGTCCCTTCTGAGATGAGTCCACGACTATCCAAGGCAGGTTCTACGGATGATGTTCTTTTATGTGTCTCAGCAAGACGTCAATACTTTCACGTGGCAACCCTGTTTCCCGGGGAATTTGGGGATCATCCAACGGTGTGACTCAGGTCAGTTGTGGCACCTCGTGTCCAGTCTGGGGAAAGGATTGATCGGCCAAGTGCCGAGAACCTTGATGGCACCAGCAGCTTTGTCACTGAGAATTGTTCTGTTATTCAAGCATAGTCTTTCACTCATGTCGCAAAATCATCGGATAGTGTTTGGTCCCGGGGTTCAGGGCCGCAATTCCATGCTTTCTCAGCAGCGAGATTCGAGTCATGTCATTGAGAGGAGAAGCTTACCTTATAGTATCTATTCGAGCCAATGGTAAATGGATCTTAACGCTGTGTCCACAATCCCTCTCCACCTGAATGCTTGATTTCTAACATCACATCATGGGGACAAATGTTAGTGTCCATTTAAGCTCCGCCCCATGTCACGGAGCTGCGGAGTTGCTTGTTTCGGGAATTATGACCGGGAGAATTTTCGGATGCGGTGGTGAGACTTTACAGTTAGTGTCTTGAAACTAGTCCTTCAAGTACGCTAGAATATAAGATACGGCCGTATCTCTTTTGCATGGAGATCGTGAGAATAATGAACGAGGTAAGAGAATGATGTCACTCCTCCATCCGCCTGTCCCCGTCATACGTATCGCTCGATTGGCTAGATCTTTGTCACACCAAGGTCAATGTCTGAGTATCTCATGTTTCCAACCATTCCCACCGCGGTCTTGGGAGATGTAAATATCCAATTCTTTCGTTAACATTATTCCGTTCGTCAGCCATACGTCGAAGCGGCAAACAATCCCCAGATGAACCTGACAACTCATTTGCTCCAGCGTCATCACTTTGGACCAGAAGCGCAAGGTAATCTTGTTCTGAGGACCTAATATTCTCAACCCCTAACTCAGTTTGGCGTTCCCAAATTCGGGGGGTTGACCAGATGGAGTCTTCATCGCCGGCATAGGCAAGATAGAGATCATCGACACCATCCAAACTATAATTCCTATCTTCGTTCCATTCCAGTTCGTCGAAACAGCCTTGTCCAATCAAGCCCCTAGAACTCATACCCTTAATCATCTTCAGGGCCCGTACTAGGGGCTTAGTGAGCCCTTCAACCACAAGTTGGGCGGCCTCAATCTCGCCAAAAGGGTTACCTTTCTCCCGGCGCACCATACTGCGGCTAATTAGGTTCAACTCCGTTGCGCTTAGCCGTAAAGAGCGGGTAATGTAGATGACTTGCTGGTCTGTCACTGCCCAAGATCAGGTTGGTGCTCGACAAGACTAGACATGCTCGCGATATCTTCTTTCAAATGCCACAGCAGACCTCGCTTGACGTCCCTAGCCCATATTCCAGCGAGGTAACCGCCCGAAATGACGGGCCGTAGGCGCCAAGTCAAGCCTGAAAATGCTGGAAGCTTATCAGACTCATACGTTAAGCTTCTTCGAGAAAAAGCTTCAACCAATCGATAATAGTCGTCCAAAATAGCGCCACTATTAGGAATTATAGGTGAAGGTTTCTTGAGGGCATCGGCCAGGAGGACTGATGCAATGGCAGGATAGATTTCGCTTGGAAATTTGTTCCCCTTGGGGGTCAATGGGGTGTCATTAGCCGCTTAATACCCTCGTGGACACCTCCAATATATCTGGCCGATGCCATAGAAAAGCTGTCTTGGGGCTAAGATTGATTCCTGGAGTGTCCATCCTGGCGAGTGAGTGCACAGGTCGTATGTAGGCTGCGTACGTCCTCGTTAGATATTTGTTTCGACTCGAACTCCCCTGTTGCTGCTTGGAGAAACCCTCAAAGTCACATGCTTCGCATCGAGAATAGCTTTCGGAATAGACTTTAAAATCCCACACATACTTCCTTCCGAAGTCATAGCAGATATAGTAACAATAGAGTCTCTGTAAATGACGCCCATTTTTCTGGACTCCTGCACCCAATCTTGTCTCGAATCTTGGATGATGCATGGACAGTCGATCCTCAAGTAGCGAATCCCAAGTTCTCGAGTAATGGTGATTGCGTCTCTGAAGTTCGCTGGCAATGTCGAGTCGACTAAGGCGGCTTGGAAGCTTGAAAGACTCTCCCTTGTTAGCAGAAGCTCGACCTTGCCGCCCCAGTAATGACTGAGTGCAATGTACTCGGCTTTCTTTCCATTGGACAGAAAAAGCCGGAGAATTTCTGAGCCGTCCTGAGGTCCCACGTCGATTACTCTTTTTGGTAGTTCAGCCAGCCTGTCGGAAAGGCATTCAGTGTGAGTTGCGCGAAAGCCAGCATTTAGCAATGGCGAAGTTCTCTTGTGAGCCTAAGTCTAGGTTGGTTTCGAAACGACCCGATGCGAAAGCTTCCTATATTTACGGGTTTTTCTGCGACCGTTGTCAAATGCGCAAGTAATATTGCTAGGTGCGGCATACCTCGAACAGTGATTAGCGTTAAGCGAAGCCATAGAGGCCCCCCATAGTTGCTTATGCTAGCATTCAGAGACGAATCTTTCTTAGCACCAACCTGGGCCCAGATATTATCAAGAACTTCCACCGACTTGAGCCGTTCACCAAGGTGAATATACTCTGAGTTTATGGATATCTTCACGCTTGAATCTCTCATTCCCAATGCTTCGAGATACATGAAGTTTGAAGGTCGCAATTTGACCCCTCCCATTTTGTCGGCCAAGCACAGATGTTGGAAGGACTTTCCTTGAAGCAGCCTAGTATCAAGTCGCAGAAGTCGCATCCATCATTCACTGCTTGCTCTAGGTTTCTGAAGCTAGGGTGGTGTTGGTAGAATGCATTTTCTGATAATCCGTGACCAAAGAACTCTCTCCGAGCGAGATCAACCAAGTCGCTCAAGAACAGTCCAGAGCAATACTTGCACCGTCGCACTACCATCTTGGTATCGTTGACGTTGCGCTACGAAAAGACTTAGTGTCCGGTGTAAGCGGCATGCACCTATCGTCAAGTCTTAGGTTTTGAGGATGACCTTTCGTCCTACGAAGATCAAGGCGATCGATATGCACCTCGCCCCAAAGCTATGCCTAACCCCGCCTGGAGCCATGGCCCGTCGTAAGCGCTTACAAGTCGGCTAGGACGCTGGGGCAGGGACAATTTGGGGGGCCATGTACTGAGTAAGAAGCGCCCTCACAGAGAATGCTCCACTGTACCAACGAAATAATATTTATTAGAACGTTCACTAGTAATTCTGTTATCATTTTGAATCAAAAGCTCCGGGCTTTCCCCAAGTATGCGGCTATAAGCCTCCAGTCGGGATTGTCTCGTGGAACAAGGGTCATGAGGACCGACATCAAGTCACACAACACAAAGACACTCGGCAAACGCCCCCGGCACGGGTACTGCCTTAGTTGCTACCTAGCAGATCCCACTACTAAAATCCAATTCGATATACAGTCATTTGCACTCCGTAGGTCCAGCTTCAGTGCCTCCCGTGTGGATCAGGCGACACGTCGCCCACGCAGCGTCTCCCACGTCTCACGCTCTCGTGACAGAGCCAATAATCATGATCACGGCCCCGTGCTGTTGCATGGCCATTGCATTAGGCCTCCCATTTCAGGCTCCGATAGGACCCAAAATCACCGCAATGGCGTCATCTTCTCCATGGACGACTCTCCTTGTCCATCAATTGTTCTGCAGCCTTACCAAGGTTTCGTTTCGAGTCTCGATATTTATCTGGGTATCTAAGTCGTGTCAGACCTCTGCGGTTGGCGACTAACCGCCAAAATGCCAGGGAAATTCTCCCTATTAGGTCGCTCAAGATCAACGAAAACTAAGAGCCCGTTGACGTCGTCCAGCTCCAGCTCGCGCGGTCGCAAAGACACCCCATTGTTCGGCTCATCCAGTAAAAGTAGCCGGCCGAAGAGCTCTCATGGTACATCCTCGGGGGGCTCTCTCCAGCCATCGCTGGGGTCCTCTAGCCGGCGATCTAGATCGCATGAGACGTCCGATCGAAGATCCCGGCCGCCATTGACATCAACTGGAAGGGATGTTTATGAACGCCCCGGCGGTTCCAGTAGGAGAGTTCCTCGCCTCAGATCAGTATCACCACGGGCCCGACCACTACCACCTAGTCGCTCCTTTAGAGCTCCCCGCCCCCGGCCTCGGCGCGATTCATCTATATCGGATGATGATTCGAGTCGGCCACTCTCACGAGGACACTCCTTGAGCCCTTCGCGAGTTCCCGCCGATAGGAATCCACGACCACGACAGGACATCCGTCGACCCTCATTAAGCCCGCCACGGGTCCCTGGTGATCGCTTCTCACCTCAAGAACCACGCCGTTCAAGCTATCAGGATCCAATACGGCCAAGCTCTTCAACCTCAGCACCCAGAGCTCGACCTGCAGCCCCTCCATACCCATCAAATTATTACAGATCAAGACCGCCTGGAGGAAGCCGGAGCCCATCATACAACTCCATTCCCCAAGTCCTACATCAGGCCGCAGGGGGCTCTCGAGCATCTACACCGCCCAGGTATAGACCTCAGAACCATGAGAGCATTGATGCTAGCCGGGCAACCACAAGACCAAAGCCCAGAAATGATGGGCCTCCGACTTCCAGAAAGGATTATGGCGCTTCAAATGAACGCCCAGTGAGAACTGAGCATCTGCCGAAGCCTCATCACGCCATGCAACCCGAGCATTCAACGAAGCCAGATCATGAATCAAGATCTGAGAGACCACCAAAGGGGCCAAAGACTGAGCACGTGGCCAAGCCAACCTCGAAACCAGCCTCCCAGTCTCCCCCCAAGTCTCCCAGTAAAGGCGCCGCAAATCTGTTCAAGAAGATCCCCGAAGCGTTGGCCGCCTATGGTGGTCTTGAAGCACTCTCCGAGCACGCCGATACAGCCAAGGGATGGGCGGACTGGCTTAACCAGATACGAGATGCCCCAGAGGAGATGCACAGTCTAACCGCCAAGGTACAAACCGCAAGGGATACTATCACACAGATCCAAAATACTCTAGAAGCACGCCCAGATCTAGTTGAAGGTGACAGCGGGCAGAGATTGAGAAGTCAGATTGAGGCCGCAATCAAGAGCACCAACGCAGTGCTTACCAACATGACAAAGGTACTCCAGGACTTGAGTGAAACCTCCGCCGAGGATGGTAGCATAATGAGTGGAGTTCAGGAGTTCTACAACTCTTATAAGTATAGGAATGAGTGGGAGCACAAGATCAAGGAGGCAGATGGCGAGTTGCAAAAGGAATTGGGTGGATTGAGTACTCTCATGATCAACTTATACTCGTAAGTTAATCCCCCAGAATGTAATTCGGCACTCACTAACTTCTCTTAGGAGATCTTTGATGAAACCGGCGCCATCGGGATCCAGTACTCATATCGCGCCACCGACTCCTATCGCTTCAAGCGCGGGGAACGTAGAGGCAAAAAACCCACCGCCCCTAGTTCACGAGAAGACATCTGCGCAAACACCAGCACCAGTAACGGTGGCAAGCGAAGCTCCAAAGCCTCCAGAAACCAGCCCTGGCGCACATTTAGATGGTCTAGACCCTCCGCCAATACCACAACTGCCAAAAGAGTTTCATCAGGCCCCTGTAGTTCCTCCATCCCCATCAACATTGGGCGAAGAAGAAGCCAATATCGGATCTGGTACCATGCCGACTGTTCCTCCACCTACTGCCACTAAGGGAACTCCACCTGACTCAACAACACCTCCTCCTCTAGACGCGAAGGAGGAGCCGAAAGGAGAGCCGAAAGCAGAAAAAACGGAGTCTAGCTTAGATCCGAAGGAAGCACTGTTAGATGCAGCATGGTATGGAGACCTGAAAGCTGCTGCAGAAGCTTTGCGTCATGCTTCAGTTACTGTCAGTGATAAAAAGGGGTTGACGCCTCTACATCTGGCAGCGGAGCGCGATAACCTCGCCATGGCGATGCTTCTTCTTGATCGCCACGCTGATTCTGACGCTCGCGATAACGGAGGTCGAACACCACTTCATCTTGCGTCTCGTTTCGCCTCAGCTGCCACCGTCGAGCTCTTAGTTGAAGATGGCCAGGCGAACCCAAACGCACGGACAAACGATGGCCGCACACCCTTACACTATGCTGCTAGCTCTGCTGAAGATGGAGATGAGGAGCGCCGTGAGGTGGTAAGAGTGCTGAGAGACTGGGGAGCCGATCCTACAGCGGAGGATGCGAAAGGCAGAACGCCAAGGGACGTTGCACAGAAGAGAGACTATTGGGATATTTCTTCGACACTGCGAAGAGCGGAGAAGAGGTGGGAGGACGATCATCATCAGGGTTGGTTTCAAAAGCATGGTTTTAGGAAGTAATGGTGATATGGGGAAAGTCGTAATTGCATAGCTGGAAGGAGTTTTAGAGGATATCGCTTTGGCATTCTTGTACAGGCTTCATTTTTCTTTTGCTTGTATCTTAAATACTTAGAACTACAACGGTCGTTTGCATTGACTCTCTGTGCATGCAAAGATGTCCGTGATTGGGTGACTTCCGTAAACCTACCAACTCTGGATGACTTGAAGGATTGTGAGGCAGCTCCTATTAGTTCAGTGCCGAATGAAGTAGTTAGATAAATTGTAGCCAGAAATACCCAATACTTGAAGGCAAGCTCTCAGCTGCAGTCCACGTCTATTTCTAGAAATAAGCTTACTTCGCTAATCCAGGCTGCGGCCCCATCTTGGCCCGAAGGAACCGTAACGGGGCTGAGGCGGTACGGTCGATCCTTTCTTGGCGGGCGGAAGTCTCCCACCCAACATCAAACATGCTAGTCTAAGCCATGCATTAAGGCTACGACGGAAAGCTAATTGGAACGTAGCCTCTAGCTTGGCATAGGTATTTAATATGGGATCAACAGTCTGATGTCAAATGCCAAGCGATTAAGCGGCGCAGGTCTGCATAAACCTAGGGCAACTTATCCTGGTTTCACGATCTCTTTGGTCTTGTAATGCCTCAACGTGGGGCGGTCAGATCAGTGACGACTCTGATCATATGTTGGTGACCAAATTAGTTAGTAACGTTGCAGGACAATATATTGCCAACCAACCAACCAGCCATCCTCCCGACGTGAGAGAGTCGGCGATACGCTACCTTTTCAGTATGTAGATGCGGCCGACGCAGAGACCCGATCGCCATGCTGCGCCGCATTGCTCTTTATAAGAAGCACGCTGGCAGCAAGACAATACTTTCATGGTGCAACAGCGTATTCGCTCTAAGGATCATCATCAACGAAGATGCTTACTCCTGTGACATTGCTCAGAGGCAAGTCTGCCGCCATTCTTCTGGCGACAGTGGCCATGCTCTGCCTCTTCATCGACTTCACGGCAGCGGCAACCAAAATCAGGGACGGCGCAGATCCAACAATAATGAAAATTGGCAACACGTATTATTCTGCTGAGTCGGCAGGCGGAGGAATTTATGTTCGCGCGGCTTCTACACTCGTGGGTCTCGGTGCATCCGACGTTCAGCGCAAGAAAGTCTGGTCAGACACTGCTGGCAGAGGCGATGTCTGGGCTCCGGAGATCACTACAGATGGGGGGAAAACCTACATTTACTTCACGTCCGGCAAGAGTGCAGACCATCGAATGTACGCTATTAGTGCCGATACACCTCTGGGTACTTACTCGACTGAAAAAAAGCTGCCCCTGCCAGATGACCAGTGGGCCATTGACGGCACTATGTTCACCTTCGAGGGCCAGCGTTGGTTCGTCTGGTCCGGTTGGGCAACCTCCACCAGCAATGAGCAGACGCTGTACATCTGCCGCATGAACAGTCCTACCGAGCCTACCGGGAAACGATATGTCATCTCACAGCCACGTGAGCCATGGGAGCAGGTCTCCGGTACCCCTCTCATTAACGAGGGACCCGAAGCCATAGTCGACCCGAACGGACAGCTGCACATTGTCTACTCGGCCAACGGCAGTTGGGGCAGCAAGTACTGCCTGGCAGACCTTCGCCTTCGCAAGGGCGGCGACCCGACATATGTGTGGGATTGGTATAAGTCTAATGGCTGCCTCTTTGGTTCTCACCAAGAAAACATGATGAAGGGTTGGGATGCAACCCTTTCAATTGATGGGCCTGGACATAATACGTTTGCATTGACCAATGGCGATGTCGGCCAAAGCCCCGGTGGCACTTCAAAGATCCCATTTGTGTTCCACGGTGTCCAGAAGGGCACAGAATATACGTGGGCCAACCGGGATTGGTTTACAGGCAGTTTCGTTTGGTGGAGCAAGACCACTTACCACCGTGCTAATGTGCCGGGAGACAACGATAACGTTGGCTACAGCTTCAAATTCTTCGAATAAGTGCTGTCTCGCGATTGACTATTGTTTATTATTGGGATGGAAGCAGGATATATAGTCGGATTGTAGAAAACGGGTATTAGAATCGTTTAGACATTACTCTATATCCAAAAGTTCAGTGTGGCTCGGCATTACCTGGTTACCCGATATGAACAATATTCCAGTGTCTAGAAGAAGTAGTGTATTTCAACTTCAGAAATCAGTTTTAACCGAGCCTGGTAGCGAATGTAGTCAGTGCTGTGAAAGGCTTCCAACTCTGCGTCCATTCAATCGCACTCTTACTCTCTTACTCTCTGCCGGGAGCCAGAGCCATAGAAGCCTAGGTCACAACATGGCTTTGGAAGGTGTATTTAAAAAGTAAGGCTACCAGGAGACCAAGGCATTTCAGATATACTCAGGGCCAGCCCTAGAGTAGGCAGAGACCAATTACTTCCGAATCATATTTCAACAACCCTCAAAGCCTAGCTCTCAGGTTTCCGTCAAAGTATTAGAAACAGAACTTCACCCCCAAAAAAGAAGGGTCAGTGTTTATAAGACAATTTCTACTCTAAAACTGGCTCTTTATTGGGTATTCATCACTTCAGTGGGAATAGGACGTAGTAGGATCAACGTCTGGAGGTCCAGGTCCCAAAAAGGTTCTCCTGGGCTGCTCGGTTAAATGAGTGAGCAGAATGAGTTCCGGCTGATGGAGCACTGCAGAGAGCTGATTGAACTGATAAATCAAGGCCGAACCGTGGAGCGAAGAGACTGTAGAGGCAATGACCTATGCTAACTTACGCTTCGCAAGGTCCATATCGTAATACCTCAGTATAAGACTAAAGACTCCGCCTAATTCGAAATAACAACTCCCCTCTATAGAAATGTCTTGCAAAGTGGTATTTATAGAATTGCAGCGCACCTCAACGCCGAACCTGATCTGATTGATATAGAGTATCAGCATCGTGCAGAATGATTCCAATGGTAGGGCTGTAATGTGCCACTCGTGAACATACCATCAAGACCTCCCAAGCCAATATCGTAACAGTACAATCCCAACGGTTGTAGCCTATAATCAACGCCTAACATTTCTTCCACTCCTTAATCGGCTTCAAGTCGTATAATGTTCGTTCGAGTTCTTCGTCCTCGGCGACGACTCTCCCAGGCACCGGTACAACTCGAAACGTCAAAACTCTCGCTGCGATAGGCCGATGTGATCCTCCAACATCAGAAGCCATCCTCCGCAACTTATTCAAAATACTTAACAAATCCTGAAGACCGCCAAGTTTAGACAAACGCTCCTCGGGGACCTCGTAGAACTCCATGTCTCTCCAATTAAAAGTTCTTGAGCCATCTTCCTGTTTTGTATCCTCACATGCGCCAAGATATTCTTCCAAGGCAGAATCTGTCTCTGGCCAAGGCATTTCCTTGCTTGCCCGAATCTTTTTGGGATGAACAATACCATATAACACCTGTAGTTTCGGAAACGGTACGAAAAGGCCAGGGAGGCCATTATCATCACCTCCTAGCTGAAATGGGTCGTAAAAAGCTGAACAGCTCCGCGACCAAGTAATCCCAAGGTACTTGAGTTGCTTGGTAGATTCCTGAATATCCGCCTGTTCAAACGGGACACGTCGCCAGGAATCAGTGCGAGTGAAGCTACGCCATCCCCAATGAAGCACAAGAAGATCTTGAGATGCATCCATTTCCGCCGCTGGTAGTGGAGGAGGGCCCAATCGCCGCAGCTCTTTCGACGATGACCCTGACGGTCCAATGATACGACCCTGATCCAATTGTATCGGCTCAAGAGCTCCCGATCGAGGGCGAGCATCTAGAGCAATCTCCCGAGAAGCCTGGCAGGTTTGTCGAAGGATTGATCTGGGTCCAATGTCGATAGGATCTTTCAGACAGGGAAGGGCAAAAGTGGGTGGGACCGTACGCTGGAGACAAAGCTTCCAATCATTTTCCCCATCAACAATCTCTTCCCCCGACTTCATTTTAGCCGCAAATGTTGCGAAGTACGTTCTCGGAAAGACAGCGTTGAGAGCAAAGTTCCAGATATAATCCTGGAGCTCAACGGGGAGCCAGGGGAACAGCTCAAACGAATCACTGGCCATATTGGTGCAAAAGGACGAATGTGAGGGCGGGGTTTTACCTTGTCCAAACAGCCACTAACGTAAACTTGCAAGAATTTGCAAGTGAAGAATGGAAAGCAGTTTTAAACGTTCGACGTGATGGGCCTCGGTGTGGTCACTTGCACCCGTGGTGTGACCAGAGTAGCATTCCCCCGCTCCAAGCATCTCCAGACTCCAAATGCTCACGGGGCTCCATGGCGGGCAAGCATCTGAAAGCGGGCAACAGGTGCCGTGATTTCCTGGAGAAGTGGCCCAACCGACACCCCCAACTTCCCACTTTGGTAGCGGCCTAGGATATCCCCAGAATTCCCCCACATGTTACTACCAACAGAAGCTCAGTTATGTCTGGGTTTCTCGTGGAACGGGGAGGTTACCTAAATATCATATGAATGAGTAATCTCACAACCTTTTGATTACGCGACAATTAATCTGGGGAAAAGACTCCAGTTATGTGACGTGCCTCGTCTTCTGCTTGCGGCTGCTTATACCTCTATGATGAGGTGCTAGCCAGGGACTAGTGACGAAGCTTCACGTGGTCAAACAACTGCCAACACATCAAGCTAGACTGATCTACCCAGATAGCAAAGAAAATTGGTCATATCTTCGTGATAGTCAAATCGCGCGCGAAAAAGTTATGTCGAACCCAAGTATCCCACGAGATGATAATATTGGTTAAGTAATCGCCATACCTCGGCATTCGGCATTCTCCAAACCCCAGCGTGATGTCACACCACGTTTCATTTACGGACTTCTCACAACTCACAGCTCGCCTCGTCAGCGCAACCTTCATCAGAACCACAACCCTTCGTACATAAATACCGCGATAATGGCCCAGCCTGTCACCGAATTCTCCTACTTTGCCACCAAGCCTGGCCTGGACCTCGCCGACGAGAACCAGCCGGAGTATCAGGCTCTACTAAATGCCGCCGACACCGCTCTCAGCCAACCTGGAGCTCAGCGCGTGTACTATGGCCTTGAGGTTGAGAATCCCAGCAACGTATGGCTTTTTCTCGATTGGGATCGAATGGAAGATCACCTGGCCTATCGTGAGAGCCAGTAAGTTGGCCATTTTTGTTCTGCTGAGCCAAGGGTTGTGAATGTAAATCATTATGAGAGATCATCCATTCACTAAACACCCATTTTCGTGTTAAACTCTAAACCCTAGAGAGCTATCCTTAGACCTAAGGAGATTCTAACAGAGTTCTAACACTACTTCGTCAGGACTCATGGTCCTATAATTGAAAGCCTCTCATCAGTTCTCGACTTCTCGCGAGGCTTCATAAAGCATGTCACTGTCAACCCAGCTCCCCCGATCCAGGTCCTCGACAACACAGTATCTCCCGTCACTGAAGTCCTTTCCATGTACTTCTCGTCAGACATCGACGCCAGCTCCAAGGCAAATGCCGTTGCTCTTCTTGACGAGTTCACGGAGAAGGGACTGAAGACAACTCCAGATTTTAAAGGTATCAGTTACGGCTGGAGTGTGGAGGCAGATGTTCCTATCAGGGGAGAGGAAGATAAGACGGGCTCGTTGCTTGTGGCGTTTATTGGATGGCCTAGTGTTGATGCTCACATGAAGTTCCGTGACACTCAAGAGTTTAAGGACTCCATCGGTCTTCTTAGGAACATCCCTGGACTTGTCAAGCTTGCGGCATTCCATGTAAGCTGCAAGAGCAAAGGCGCATCGGATGTGGAGTAATTCCGCGCGGAAAAGTTGGCCTTATTCTAAAATAGAATTATTTTCGGTCACGAGTAATTCTTTTCGATCGGTGGCTTCCAGTCGATTCATTTTATAATCATGGGAAAGTATGAAAAATGTCTAACGACGGTTTTAACTAAAATATTCGTCCTCCTTAACTCCATGTCCCATGCTTCTGATGCTTTTCGCCCGACAATCGTTTACTTCTACAATGTTAAATGAACATCTATAATAGTTATGCATACAAACGGCTGGCGATACTCAGCGTCTAGAAAAATCGCCAGATTGAATCCACAGGCTTGTTACTCTTGAACCGGCTGTACCACCGCGTCATGGGCCAAAGAATAAGCATGTCCAACGCCCAGGCAGCAAAGTACACGAAGATGTTATCAATCCCTGTGGTCGTGTCCGGATTCATGGGGTTAGGAATTCCAACGTCGTAACCAAACAGGTTCACAAGGAGTGATCCCAAAATGAAGACAACAAAGAGATGAGCGACGTAGAAAAAGAGTGCAGCTGTTCCAAAGTCGAGTAGAAGCGAGAATCGCTTGCTAATACGAGTGGGAACTGCACCGAAAATGGCGAGAAGAAAAAGGTTCCCCGCCATAGTGAACGCCCAGAATGCTACATCCGGGGGATATTTGATGATGTAAAAGAAAGACCGAGGCGAAGCGAGATATGGATTCCTCCCTGGGTGCAGTTCATGCTCCGGTGTTTGAAGGCAGCCTTCAGACAAATTGCCGAAGTGCAGCACCCGAGTCAGCACAAAGATAATGAAGAATAGCAGACCAGCGAATGAGTGACCAAGTGCCATGGTTCGCGAGTTCCACGGCCTGGCGATGATGATGCGACCATAGAGAAGACCTAGGATAGCAAAAGAAAGCCATGCTAGAGGCGGGAATCCGGACATTACATGCTCCGTCATTACTGGCCAGAACCAAATACCAAGGAGAGGGTGGAGAGTGGTGGCATTCGGCATCCCATTGGGATCCTTAGAGATAGCCTCGGTCCAGGTCGAAATGGTTGATCCGTCGTTCTGGATTTTGCAGTGGCCATGTGTCCCCGAAAGCCAGATATTCCACCAAATCGTCAAGATACCTAGAACCAAAAGGATGGCATTGTGAATGTGCCACGATATAATTGATGCATATTCGGAGCTGTTGGTGCCAGGTTCTCCGTGACTCGATATCAGTGGCTCCTCTGTATCGTCTTCCTCCGTATTTTGCGGTAGCGACTTGGAGATGAATCGAGTCAGGAAGGGTTCGGTCTTATTGACGACGAGCCAAATCATGCCAGCCAAGAAGTAGTCAACCGCCAACGACACCAGAACCATATTCATAAACCAGACCTTCCCTCCCGTGAGAACCAGACCCAGAACAACAGACACGAGCGTCAAGACTATTGCCCGCACAGCGAAGTACTTGGCCAAGCGTCCCGACGTCCAGCCAAGGCGTGACCGTGATCGACCTAGGTATATAACACCCATGCCAAGCAAGAATGTGAAGCCAGTACCGCACAAGTGCGTGATCGTTCGTACCACGTACGCAGCCGGACGGTTCCAGTGTTCAATTACAGTGCCGTCACTCTCTGGTTCCCGACCCGTTCCATGCTGCCAAGTATTCAACGCCAGAGCATTGTGGTCCAGCGCCATGGCGAGCATCAAGAAACCGCGGAGCAAGTCTGGAGCCAAGGCCCGAGTGTTTGACTTGGCCGGCTTCGGCTGAACTGGTGCATCTTCTTCTCTATCATAAGAGGGGAAAGAACCGTAGTTGTAGCCATTGTCCGGTCGTACGTTGTCGTTCGTAATCGTCGTTGGTGAGACCGCGTCGTCGGCGTAGTCTTGGGAGCCTGAGCCCGTGATTCTGGCCTCAGAACTCACCATTATCGCTATCGTTTTTCGAAAGGGCTTCACCGACTATCGTTCCGGGCCTCAACTGGCCGTAAATAAGGGAGAAAACCTCGGATCGTTCGGTAGCATCGAGACTCGTGTCTTTGTCGTCAGCGATATTCCGGCAGTGGCGGAACTCGGATCTTTGTTAGTGCTGACACTTCCATTCTTCGCCTGTGCACGTGACATGCTGAGTCGGAGTTGGTGGACTTGTAGGGACCAGGGATTGTATACTGACTCCATTGTCCGCAGCCCTCGGAGGTCAGAGGTTCCGACTCAAACTCTATTCCCACCGCATTATTTCATTAGTCGGCCATTTTGCATGGCAACTTGAGCCAAACCATTTCCTTCGCCGCCAACTGGATGGCAGACGATGGCCTGGCTTAGGCGCTTTGCACCGGCCTCCAAGATCTTCGGCTTTTCGGCTGCCACATTCCAATTTGAATAGCAAGCGGGTGAAAGAAAACACCACTCACCTCGCCTAAAGACGCAACTTCTTATCAATCATAAGGTCAAGCATACAGCATGCCTGTCCATACATTGAACCTAATATCACCCTAAAGTAATACTATCGTCTTAGTAACGAGCATTAGGAGTTAGGCATAAGTGTCTGGTCGAAAACTAGAGATTCTGAGGTTGGTCGATGTGTGGTGTATTCTTTCGCCCGCGTGAATAGTACTCCCAGAGAGCAAGCTTCGAGGCGTCGTCCAGTGGCGGTGATGATCAGCAAGCTGAAGACGGGGATTCTTTGCTTCTTTTTTCCTTTTTCCACGTACACAGTTCTGAAGGAAGCTTGGCAAGGCTGTCGCCAACAAGCTAGCGGCCAAGCTCATGCAAAGCTGAGCCTAGTCACAAAGTAGCTGAGACAAGTGGGGAGACTCATATGCATGCCTCATTGACGATGGCAGGAATAGATCCCAATATGTACCGGGTACAGGGAACCTTGAAACCCGCAAACTATAAGGACATCTTAAGGTAGATGTTTAAGTGAGCTTATTCGGGTGCAATGTAGAGTGAGCTTGATTGTGTTGATTTATCACCGGAATTACAGAGGTCCAGGCTGTGGGTAGAACAGGTCTTCTCGAGGATATGCTTTTAGCTCGTTTCTCCAATATCTGCAACAATAGACGTTATTTCTTTTTTCTTCTAGTGATTCTCTAATTGAGCATAGTGGTAAAGCCCTCCATAATATGGGATTCTAAGCCAGCAGGATATGTGTGAAGGAGAGTCAGGCACTGGTTGAATAAGAAGTAAGGAAATGGCGCTCAGGATACCAGCAAGACCAGGCAGAGATGACCCCATCTTCCGAGTTATTGGTATCATGTAAATCCTTGCCCGGTAACCAGAAAGCTTCTGTCTCATCGCCAACAAATGTGACTGATCTCGCCGAGGAGTGGGGGCGGATCGAGGTTCCGCGCCTCCCGATGCAGGATCTCCCAATAGGAATCATTAATGTGAGACAGCGGCAGGTAATCACCCTCGATGGGAAAAGGCCCCCGCATGCAACACATGGGAAGGAGACGAGATGAGAACCAGCCGGGCTTGCTTCCCAGCCATCTTCAGGGCGGAGAAGCTGTCGGCTGTGAAGACTTCCTCGCCATTTGTCCAAGGCATCAAACAGAGATGTGTTCATTGAGGAGCGAAAATCAGACAAGGCTCGCCGATCTACAGGCCCCACGATCTCGTATTCCAAGACCTAAGATAGATAGCCTACCTAAGTAGTTGCGGATATCAGTATGTCACCGTCTCAAGGCGACAAAGCGTACTATTCTGAGAGCCTACCATCACCCATCCTGCTCCACTCTCAACCTCCTCCAAGTTCCCGTGGCGCCTGCGATCAGAATACCGAGACTGTGCACTCATCATCCAGAAGCCAGGCTTAGAAATCAGGACTGAGTTGTCGGATGCGAGCATACAGTCTCGTCTTGTGGCTTGAAATCCGACAGATAATAAAGAAGTGTCGGTGTGACAGCAGGGGACGTGACCTTTCGGGCGCAGCCTGCCGCACCTAAGGTACTCTTGGAAAGGCTGCCTCGAGGACTCGAGGAATTGGGCCCGAGACTCGTTGATACTTGCAGTAAAAATCGAGCCCTTCCTACCGAATTAACCCAATTCGAATCTCAGTAAACGAGCTCATGATGTACATGTTTTCCTTTCGTGCGGAATGACAAGTGGAGCATCTATCGCCTGTGAAGGGCCCTTTGAGATGGGATTTTTCCAATGTGCACTTCAAGCCCCCAACGAGGCGCTCAAACAGCCGAGCCCAACCACTGTTGATCGGTGCGTACATTGCGCTATAGCCACTAAAGCTGCGGTGCCCTTTTCTCAGGTTGCAACTGCAACTCAGGTGGGTTGCACCTGTCACTCCTCGAATTTTAGGATGCACCACCTGTAAGTAGCAACCAAGCTTCACAGCACAGCACATCTCAACTTCAACCTCAACCTCAACCTCAACCTTGACACTCTCGAATTCTTCCAGTTTCTTCGTCACTAAGACTTCTTCTGCTTGCCAGTGCACCATTCGAGCACAATTCCTCGCTCGCTTCCACAACTGAACCACCACCAAGGAAGTGGTCGTGGTGTGGATGATAGGCGGCTGGTCACATCTCATCAAGTCCGCCAAGTCTCAGGCTGTCCACACTCCATCCACTAAGTTGCTTTTTGTTTGCTCGCAACAGGCTCTCTGCCGCGGCAGCATCCTGCGCTCTTGGCTACATCAGCAGAACTCGAGAGAGGGCGATTGAGAAGCCCATACGCCTTTCTCCTAGTCATCTCGCCGGCCCTCACTGATATGATCCTAGTGCATAAAACTCGTCCGCCTCCCTCGACCCCCCAATCGAAAACTCAGCTGCTATGGCCTCTCAGCCACGAAAACGAAGCCCTAGCCCGCAAGACGTTATCACCTGCGCTGTCTCAACATTAGCTTCTGCTTCTATACTTCCCTCCAATTCACCCTCATCAAGTTTAGACTCTTCGCCTTCCTGTGCTGCTTCACATCCTTCAACTGCACAGCATTCTGCCACCCCTTTTTCTTCCTCAACCATCCTCGGTTCAAGAGAGGACATCAACGACAAGATGGCAGGTATTATCAAGCGAGGCAGGCCACGCAGGCCCCCAAGTGGACCAGCCTCCGAGGAACCTGACGCGAGGATGGGGACTACCACTAGCAAATCTAAGTCAGACTTGCCATCCCCATCAACCAGCGCTAGCGCAATAGCTCCCGAGAGCTGCGAGAGCATGCCTACCTCCCCGCATACACCAAACACCAGGACGTCAACCCTCTGCGACACTTGCGAGGGGCGCCAAGGTATATCGTTCTCTCTGCCACCGAAACCTTCTCCAGTAGTTCAGGAGATTGAGTCTCCATTCAGTAATCCCCTACAAGTCAGCACTCCTAAGAAAGCAACTCCTTCCCCACGAGGAGCTTCAGAATCGGCGATACCAGGACCTGAGACTGCACATGTTGCTAGACAGCCGACAACACCGACCCAACCTGCTCTCATCTCTAGAGGTGGTACAGCCACTACCCCGTTGACAATCAACTCCACTAAGGATATTGGTGGTTTCCCCAGTCGAGATCAAACACTAGCTAAAGTGTTCAATCAGCTTCAGAATGGCCTATGTCTGTCCGATGATTCCATCGACTTACTCCAGAGATGCTCTACCAACATTCCTGACAATGTCGCGATCGTCGATACATGTTTCTTCCAATTTGATAAAGTCCCAGGTAAACTTCCTAAGGATGCCCGAGAGAAGCGGATTTTCTTTGCAGTACTTCACCATCCTAAGACCCCAGCCCACTGGACTCTGCTCAAGGTCCAGCAATTCCCTCACTTGGGTATGGTCAGAATCAGCCATTACGATCCTGCGGGGCCAGACACGGGAAGGCACCAACGAACACAGGAAGCTTTTGGGCCTTGGTTCGAGAACACCTTCACATTGGCGCAACACTGGAGGATTCTGGTATGTTTATCCTTCCCCAATCCCCCCGAATGAACTGCATGGGCATTAATGAGACATAGGATGGTCCTCAGCAAACCGACGATACCAGCTGCGGAGTCTTCGCAGTTCTGGCTTTCTGGGAGCTGCTACATACTGATAAGCTTCCTGAAAGCTGGGAAACGAGCCCACGGTCTTTGGTTATGGACAAAATGATCCAGTTCCAGAAGGAACGGGAACTAATGGATCAAGCGGACAAGAAGAGTGAAAGGAGCCATACGCCAGGACTTGAAGAGATTCGACCCAGAAACAAAGACGAGGAGCTGGAGGCAGCCTTCAACGATGACAGCGGGATCTCGCTAAGCCCCCAATCAAGTCCTGGGATAAGGGATGAGGACGATATTCGTACGGAGACAAGAACTCCCCATAACGTCAGCTGCGAGGATAGCGCCAGACTACCTCGAGACCGCAAAAGGGCGAGTTACCAGAGGTCCAACTCTGTGTCCTCTGAGGCTCGACGCAAGAAGGCTCGCATGAACGATCAGGTATCCGCCGAAGCTGCCGCAGCTCATGAAGAATATAAAGAAATAGAGAAGGCCCATCAAGATAAGATCCGGGAGTGGGAGGAGCGTTACCCAATCCTACAACGCTTACCATCCAGGCAAGAAGCTATGGAGGAGCTTAAAACTGCCCAAGGGGAACTACAATCTGCAGCAAAGGTTTGTGAAACTTGTGATGAAGAGTTCGCAAGGCTTTTTGGGGAGGTAATGAAGGCCAAAATTAGTGTCAAAGGGGCCAAGAAGGATTTTGATGACTTAAGCAAGAACCCAATCATCGGCTCAGAGATAAGGAAAGAAAGGGCTAAGAAAATCCGAGACGACTTGCGGAACGACCTTGCAGCCTCCAGAGAGGAATTGAAGGCAGCTCAGCAAGCCGAAGAGGAGATGAAGTGCAAGTGCAATGAGGCGCAGGAGCGCTTGGATTCCGTAAAGGACAAAGTCGCAGAGGCCGAGATAAGGGTCGAGACCACCTTGACTTACATGCGCATCAAACGATACAGGGAAGCCATGGACGAGGTATGGCGAAAAATGCACTCCAGGGAGGAGAATAACCACTGGTCGGGCGAAGAAGACTTAGGCTGAGGGAGATCCGTTGGCATCGACTTGAAAGTCGCGATATTCGGCTATACAGGGACTAGGACTAGGAAGTTCGTGTCTGTTTGTAATTTAGCTTATGCCACGTCGTTAAGAGTAACTCTATTCTAGCTGCTTTCCTTAGCCTAGCGCTGTGAACCCTAGTATGTTCAAAGCAACCAGTAGGTAACAAATTCCAGTCCCATGAGTTCACCCGAGGGAATCGCTCGAGGGGGATCGTGCTCCGGCCGAGCCGTCATTCGTTGCGTCGGTGGTCTCTTTCACCCGCGTGTTTGCCCGTTCGCACTGATATCGTCAGAGTCGACCGACCCTTACCGAGGATATCAACGACGTTGCACTCTGATGACAGCTGGTCCCTCCCTCTTCTCGAGCGCATTTGTTTGCTGGCGGGCATCGAACCATTTATCGCGACAGCTCAACACCACGACACACCATGACCCGCTCCCCCAAGAGTATCACGGTCCGCGGCGGGACCCGAGCACGTCTCCTCGAAAGCCTCAGTTGCATTGACGGGGCAAAATCTCCCAGCCTGGTGCCACGGCGGGCTGACGATTTCGTCCAGCTGAACCCGAGAGGCCGGTGCGTTTGGGGTAACGACGTGCCACGCAGGGCACTCCCCTGTACGCCTTCGATCTACCGATGCAGAGCCCAGCAGCCAGCGCAAAGATGGAGATTTAGAGAATAGCAGGGACACGACCGAGCGTCATCTCATGCACCGACCAAAATGCGATCTAAGCTGAAGCGCGGTCCGGGTGCTGCGGCCGGTGGGAGTGTCGAATGACGTTCCCCTCTCCCCACGCTGGGAGCGCAGCAATGCAGGCATATTTGCATGGTGTTGATGAGATTCCACGACACAAAATGCGCTGAAACGGTAGCCTGAATATCCCGGCGCAAATCCCCGCCCCGCGACCAGCCAATCGACGCACAGAAGAATCCAATGAAGAAGGTCCGTTGGGCCGCTGATCGTCGCACGTGGGGACGCCCGAGCCGCCAAAGGTGGGAGGGGATTTTGTCCTCCAGGGTTAGGGTTACTGATATCAACGATAATAGCGCGCCGACGTAATCCCGTGTAATCCCGCGTCTTTTGGCGGTTATGGGCGGGAGAGTGACTGGCCTGGACAGGCTTGGACAGGCTACGACAAGCTACGACAGGCTATAACAGGGAAAAGCGACAGGGAAGGGCCGCCCGGAGATGCGGTGCTGCAGCGCTGTGCGGGACCTGCGGGACCTTCTTCGGTGCTTCGGTAGCCTCCTCAACAAATCGACTAATCGCGTGCGAGCGACCCGGTCCTTATCCCCTCCCCTCTGTGACTCCCTGTGCCTCCATCATTACTTTTTTGTGCAACCACAAGCAAAAGCCTCCTGCAGCCATTCACGCGCCCACCCCCTCCCCTCCAAGAGCCATTTCTTCACCATCCTTGCAATCATACCTGGTCATCGTTTGATCGAAAGAGGTCTCGCCCCTAATGCCTTCTTCCGGTATCAACTCCTCTCTCACCACCTCCTCGCCGCTATCCATCGCACGACGAAGGATAAAGCCATCCCCTCCCGGAGCCGCCCTCGCGATTCTCAGTCAGATGAGTCGTAACACCTTTCTCCGCAACGGCAGCTCCTCCTCCGCTGGCTCTACCTCCTCCAAAGACGGCGGCGACAATCCTTCCGGGGGCTCCCCCTTCCTTAGCAACAACCCCAGCGACAAGATCTTTAACTGGCGGACCATGGCCGAGGAAGACCGCGACACGTACCTGAAGCAGACGCATGAACGGCTCTTCGAGAACAACAAGGCCTGGGCTGCTGAGAAGCACGCCAAGAACGAGAAGTTCTTCGCCCATCTCTCGGCCGGCCAGAACCCAGAGTACCTATGGATTGGATGTGCCGACTCGCGAATCCCCGCGGAGCAGATCGTGGGGCTTGAGCCCGGCGAGGCTTTTATCCATCGCAACATTGCCAACCTCGTCTGCAACACCGACCTGAACGCCATGGGCGTCATCAACTACGCCGTCCGTCACCTCGGCGTCAAGCACATCATCGTCTGCGGCCACTATGGCTGCGGCGGTGTCAAGGCCGCCATGACGCCCAAGGACCTGGGGCTGCTCAACCCCTGGCTGCGGAACATCCGGGACGTGTACCGGTTGTATGAGAAGGAGCTGGATGGCATTGACGACGACGCGGAGCGATACAACCGGCTGGTTGAGCTCAACGTCATCGAGCAGTGCCGCAACGTTATTAAGACGGCCGACGTCCAGCAGTCATATGCCAAGCACAGATATCCCATTGTTCACGGATGGGTGTTTGCGTTCCATGACGGGTTGGTCAAGGACCTCAAGATTGACTTTGAGGCGCAGCTCGCGGATATCCAGAAGATTTACAACTTAACTAATTGATTGGCAAGCGAGGCGAACGAGGGGTAGTGGAGTTTAGTGTTTTGAAAAGCCATGTTCTCTTCCTATAAAAAAAAAATTGTCTCCCGTTCCAAGCGTGACCGTTGCATCTTTCCCGTCGCCATGCTCAGCCGTGTCATGCCAGATAAGCTTTCGTGACGTGCCATTGCATCCCTACCACTAGCTTTAGATCTCCGACTCTAGTACATAGATCTCCAAAGTGGATTCGACGAGTTTCCCATTAAAGCAATTCAAAACTCGGTACCTGTCGAGGACAGGGATGTGAGCTGTCAGTCTGTTGCTGGTTTTACTGGGACCTAGCTTGGCTCCCGCCGCTTGAGATCAGATCTCGAGCTCGAGACCGTTCCATGAAATTTTAGGGTGTGTGTCTGAGCTTCGGATGGTATGTACACGGGTTTTAAGCAACCAAATCGTCACCGGCTCTCCACAGGTCTTAGATAAAGCATCTCTTGCATTTAAAGTGAAAATCCCGCACCTGTGAGTATCCATGACCTGTTCTTGAACTCAATTTCCCTATATTGTGCCCGTGAACCTCGTTGATCCCGTATCTCAATGAAGTCACGTGACCTCAGTGACAGACGTCCGGCCCAGGATCCTCCCTCTCTACGACTCCACACATCGTACGATATCTCGAATCCCTCGTCTCTTTCTCCACGTCTGGCGCGTCCCTACGCACGTCAGCTGCACCGCATCGAAGATTTCAAAGCGCCGGATGCGCCAAGTCTCATTCGAATTCCCCCACACGCACCGGCTTTCGCCCAGCCGGGTCCGAAACCTGGAGTCTTTCCAATATGTACGGACCGGACCGTGGAGATCGACCGGCCCGGGGAGTTGAAGAAGATTGAGGGGCGGACTGCCCGTGGTTACTACGTATGTCCGAGATAGCAGCCTGGAGATCGAGGGTGGCCGAGGGATCGTCGTCTGACAGAGTGGTGTTTAGTCGTACGATGCCGGCTTCGAAATATCTTGACCGCCCGTTCACGAATGCGATAACGAGGGTCGATGATCGACGACGAAACCGTGCGTGCGCCTCACATCCGATATTGACAGGCTTCCCCTTATGGCGCGATGTTTTCCAGCCACATCAATGCGGGGAAGCATGTGTTTTCTCAGTCCATCAAACTCTAGACCACACGGGGCTTGCTGAAGAAGAGAGCGAATGCAACCTAAAGGGCCTTGGCATGTTCATGATATATGCCACGTATCCGTCTTCTCGCCTTCATTTCAAAGCTGGCACCCTTGACCGCGCTATAGATCGGACGAGACGGTCCGCCTAAGTGTTGCTGTCGACCTCGAAAGCCCCCTTGACTCGGTCCATTGCCTCGGGTATGTCAACCATAACGATATAAACATGGATGTTCGGAATAGAAGAGCACGGGGTATTCAGGCGCATAATTCAGTTTAGAAAGACCAGACAGAGCTGATTCGCCAGTTCACGAGCATCGAAGACAAAAAGACCCATGCTGTTCCATCTTCTAATCGAAACACTATCTGGACGAATCTATCGAACTCCATGTTAAGAGTTACCGAGGATCTCCACGATCCAGTCTACCGACATCTTGCTCTCCTTGAAACCGTAATTAAACGCCAAAGGGAAACAATGCATTTGACCCCTCCAAGAAAGCCACTCCCCTTCCACGCCACACCGATTACATTTCTCTCGGAAAGCGACGGCGTCTGGTTGAAGAACATCGTATGAGCCCGTTATTCCGTGAATCTTCACACCACGTCGAACCAATGTGGCCAGGTCAGCATGAATTGGCGAGATGCGCGGATCATCAAAGCTCCAATCTAACTTGGAATTGAACTTAGCGTCGGTGTCGATGGGAAGGCCATCGGGAGCCTGGCTGTCTGGGATAGGCTGCGGGCACCACGTTCTTGCCGTCGAGTTGATAAAGTTCAGAGTGAGAATAGGGTCGAACTTCTCCACCTCTTTGATCTCCGGGAGGTCATGTCGAAGGTCCGTGGTAGGACATATCGCTAGTATTGCCGCTGGGGCTTTCAAGCTATGATTCGACTCTTGGGCGGACAGTGTCCACAACACGAGACACAAGGCAATATTCCCCCCAGAGCTATCGCCCGCTACGACAACGGTTTCGTTCTTCCTGGTTGCCTCTTCCAACAAATTCATGTATGCCTTCTCGATATGGGGGAACGAGACCCAAGCTGGGTTCTTCGGCGCCAGAGGATACGAAACAAGAGTGACGGTGGTGTTAGGCAATCTACACACCATCTCCGCGCAAAGGTCCCAGTGGTTCTTGCTCGGGGGCATCTGCCATCCTCCACCGGCGAAGTACAAAATTCGTTTCGCCTCTCTCTCTTCCGCGTTGCCTGTCCCTTGACTGGACGGTGTCTTGCAGCTCAACTCATATATCCATACCTCTTCCAACTGCCTCTCCTCGACGTTGCATCGTTTATACACCTTCTTCGGCGGCGTCAATTGCGTTGATCCTGGTGGGCGCGCCTTGCGAGGCTTTGCTACAGCGGGCTTGAAGGGCCTGATGACGGCTTGCAAGACGCGGGTCATGAAGTATCGCTCGGTTCGTTCGTGGACAGTGATGCGTCCGGATGGAGAGGACGAATCGTCGCGCCGGTGAGGTTGTGTATCCGTGCCAGTACTATTTTGAGCAGAAAGACTCATTACTCAGCAATGGCTTCGACGTAAGCGCAGGTGTGTAGGTGAGGAACTGGCGATGCAACGAGACGTGACATTCGTGGTGGAGTTCAGAGTTTGGTACCGTTCTTCAGCCCTATACATCCGGAAAAAATGAGCGCAACACGAAAGAAATCAAAGACTGGTCCAATCAGGCATTGCAAGCGCAACCGAAGCAGACTCTGCTTTTTGTTAATAATTTTTCTTGGTCGTTTCTGATATCTCAGAGTTAAAAGTATGGCCGTTAGACGATCAGTGACGCGAGTGCACCACGTCATGGAGCCGCTGACATCATGGTCTAGGCCCGGGATCAACGGACTCCGAGAGATAACAGATTGAGCCACCGCCTAAACAAGAGTTACCGACCATCACTTGATTTCTAAGCCATTGCCAGTGGAATATTTCAGATATGTTCCACCTGAACGTTCATTTTTAACAGTCCATGTCGTTTTCATGTGGAATGCGGTACCAACTCTTAACGGCTCGTCAACTTCCTTCCCCGCTGACGGATCGTATCACCCAAGACATGGAGTCGGTAGCGATGATTCGGTGACATATCAGAGCCCAACGAAGTAGTCAAGTGGCCATTACTTATATTAATATCTCAACCTCTCTCCTCACCGCGGCCCTTTACCTCGCCTGTGAAACTCTCACAGTCGTCTCATTCTTGACAAGAATTCCATCGCTCATTGTCTGCGGGGTCTCGAAATCATCTTTCATATCCATCGACCCATGGCCCGTAATCGTCGTGTGCATTCCCCGCTGCCGATCCAAGGCGTGAGCCTCAAAGTCACTAAGTGAGCCGTTACCACCTCGCACGGAGTCGGCGAGCTGATATGTCGAGCTGGATTCGTCGACGTCGGCGTCGGCTTTGCGCATAGTTGAGAGCCGGATGGACTTCTTTCCCGTTTGACTGAGGCCGTAGCTGTGGGGACCATAACTGTGGGAGCCCGAACCAGAACCAAGGGATGAGTTGGGCTTGTTGCACATAAATAAGTAAAGGAAGGCGGGTCGAATGGTAGGAAGACAGGCTGTATCTGTTAGTTGATGCTGGTTCGAGGCAACTTGGAGGGAATCTCACCAGATACGGTCACGAGGTTAACCTCAACCGTGGCCCAAATAATAATAACAGTTAGGTTCCAGGTAAGATCAGGTGAGCTTGCGTCGAATCTTGTCGACTCGACAATAATGACCATCGCGGCGCCACAGATGCTATACTCGTGTCAGCAACCGAATAATGACCCGCCGGTAACGGTCAACATACAAGATACCGAACATGAACATGAGCATGATGCCAACCCTCTGGAGTATAGGAAGCTGGAGTTTTCGGATCTGTACGATTGGCAGAATTATAATCGCGATATCGATGATAACATGGGTCAGGATCGTGCCGAAGAAGAACGTGGAGTCGTTAATGTCGCATCGAGCGTTCTTGACGTTGGCGTCCCAGAAGGCGTGGACGGGCACGCAGTGGAAGATCGCCATAAACGTCTTTGCCTTGCGCGTTAGCATTCGACCCATGACGGTTTAGGAGAGCGCATACTCGGATGATGATCCAAATCAACGAACATCCAAGAAGGATCTGGATCGGCAGCTTGATATTCGTAACACGGAACATTCGCCAGTAGAAGCAAAGAATGGATGCTTTGGCGAAGAAGAGTGCTGAGGCATAGACAAGTTCTCCGATGTAGAGATACAGCTTCATATGGTAGACGGCTTCCTCCTGTGTCAACCACGTAACGTCCTCGACATGTAGTCCCAGCCCTTTCTTTATCCCTATACACCGGTCAGTACAGAATACTCCGAGATTCCATCTCGTCACTTACAGAGAGGAACAAGCGCGACCCAAATCAGCGCCATCACCTAGTCTCCCGGTCAGCCTTAGTATCACCATCATCATCAATGCACTCACATAGCAGGAGATTGCAAACCAGTCATCCCACCAAAGACTGATCTTAGTCAACCGTCGACTCAGCAGCCGCAAGGAGATGAAGATTGTCGCCGCCGCAAAGGTAATGAACTCAACCGCCCAAATATCGGGCTGCTTAGTGGTCGTCACCATCATGGGCTACTGAAGCCCCGGTCGCGGGATGTCGGACGGATATCTCACGCCAAGATCGGAAACTGGGAAATCGAGTTTCTCGGATCCGAAATCCAGTTTATCGGATCACCAAAGCAAAGCACGCGGAGAGAAAAAGAAAAGAAAGCTACAGCTCAGCTGGAATGGCTACATTGTTATACCAAGCCGGGTAGATCTGCAGGTGGGAAGAGTACCTGCATCCAGTGGAGATTTGTTCACATGGAAATGCATCCTGCGCGGGTTCAAGCAACAAGCGTTTCGACAAAGCCGCCTCAGGTCGGGGTTTCTTTATGTCAGCGCAGCGCACCGACATAGGATGAGATGAGGATGCGCGATTGCCGGCAGTCGGAGAGAGATCCAGTGGTGCTTCTCACACGGACAGTGGAGGGATCGACGTAGATTGGCGAGTCATGGCCATGGTGCTGGGAGGCTGGTCCTGGGAGTTGGGCTGATGTGAAGAGTCTAAGAAGGCAAACCCCTGGAATATACAGGGAGAGACGAATGTTGGGCGAAGAGGTCAGAGGCAGTGACTGTTGGTTGTTGATTTGGGGGAAGGATGATGTAGGATATCTACGCGTTCTTTAGCTGGAGTTTTGAACGTCGAGGCAGTGGCGGATGCACGCATGCCTGTCCGCCGCAGTGTTGAGCCGAACTTCCCCAGAATCTCAGCAGGTGGCTTAATTACAGTGGCGTTCATCGATGAGATCTCATTTAGCTGCCAAAGCCGCGGTCAACTTCTCAAAATATCCAGCATCGTGAGTTCTCATGTGTTGTAGATCACCACCAACACCTCGCATGGAGCTAGTGCCTGAGTCTTGCGAGTCAGCACTCACCGATTAACTAGCGCAACTAGGCAACATATTTAACATGATCGCCGACAGGTCTATTCCTCTACATCAAGCAGAGACCGCCTTGAACGGATCTCGCTGGAAAAAGTTCCTTCCTTGGCCTCAGCCCTGACAAATATACAGGCATCTAGGGTCCGGCGAATGGCATCCATCGCCCGCGGACCGCAGCGCAACACCAACGAAACAGGGTCTTCTGTCTCGGACTTGCAGCCGCTGCAAGGTTGATCATGTGGAGCTTAGTCTAGTATTTTTCGTATCCTGTTGGCTCTAGTTGAGACTCGATGGAGTACGATCTGCGTAGCTTTTATGCCTAACGTGACTATTTATTATCTGTTTGTCATTGCTGTCAAAGCGTAGGGTATTCCATATTGAAGTCCACCCATTTATCACTAACTGCAGCCAAACTTATGGGCCTGTTTACTCTTCACTTTAGAGGAAGCGAAGAGAAACTGGGATGATGTGCAAAGCTAGAATATCGTACGTTGGAGCTGAACGTGGCTTGAAGGGGTGTTGTAATAATCGAATTTCACGACCATGATACGAACGAGTATACCCAACGTTTTTCACGCCAGATCAGCCATAATAATTGCAGTTGCGTGTTCGAGAAACAAGAACTAACAGAATCGTGCCAATCTCTGCATGAAATGACTCGCTGTGTTCTGACTCGCTGTGTTCTCATATAATGCCGCAGATCACGACGGGGACAACGACTACCCTACAGCAGGGAGGAGAAAAACGGGCATCCGGCATTGATCCTAGGAAAAGGCGAGAAAAGTCAAACCATCCCTGGATATAAGGAGCCTCCGCAAATGATCTTCTGACGAGAATAAAGTAAAACGAGTGTGTTGGACATCGTGAACCTGGTTCCTCCTCATCATAAGAAATTCAAGTGGACTGTTGTTTGAAGCCATCCATAGCAAGCCAATCACGTATAACACTCATTTGCACGAGCTGCATCACAAGCAATAACATCACGTGATGGCTTGTATGGTCTGGTGGTCTAGTGGTATGATTCTCGCTTAGGGTAACACCCTCAGCACAGCTTGCGAGAGGTCCCGGGTTCAATCCCCGGCCAGACCCTTTCTTTTGTGCTTTTTGGCGATTTTCATCGAGATCACGGCTTTAGAGCTGTCTGAAGTAGCTGGTTGATGTTGTCCGACATTCCGTACCTGCTCTGGCAGTCAGAAATGGTCCGTGCACCTACTGTTTTGTTTCAGTTCTGGTTGGCTGTTCACTGCTCATCACGTAAGCATTTCATGCTGCCCCTCAGCCATGGGGCGCGTCATGAGCCGTCGGGGCCGCCCTCGCGCGGCTTGTTGATCAGTCTCGATTACTGTGTACTGGGATTGCCTTTTTGGACTTCTTATTTCTTCATCCTGGACAAGTTCCAATACGTCAATAACTTGCCCCGATGAATACAGTAAACTCGATATTGGCCGTGTTTTCTCCGAGGAAGCAATCACGGCCACCACCACCAGCCCTCGAAGACCCCCACAAGCCGCATGAGAGAGCCAAGACGTACTCGAAGAAGGACCGCATCCGGGCCAAACGCGCCCTTACGCGGATCTCCAGTGGTTCGGATGCGCGCAGCGAGGCATGTAACACAAGAGAGTGCTGTGTAATGGATTAGATCTGACAGCATAAACAGCGTAGCAGACGAAGCAATGCCTCAATGAGTGCGCCCACCGAAAGACGCGACGAGTCTAGCTTTCTCAGCCAACCTGAACAGCCAGATGGAGATGTCGATATCTACGACGCCACGCCGACGAAGTCGCCGGATGAACCCGATCGCTCAACGCCGACACCGAAGGGTCCTGCGCAGGACGCAGACCCGTATACCTTCGAGGCCGGTAACGACGAAGAAATGGAGGTAGATGAAGAGCAGGAGGAAGAACATAGTTTTAAGCGCTTCCTGAAACACCGCTGGGTTGGCAACACGATTGAAATCCAGGTTGACTGGGACGACGGCTCTCCGACTTGGGAGCCAGAAAGAAACCTCCATCGCGATGCGCCGCAGGCTTTATTCGCCTACTGGAAGCGCAAAGGAGGACGGCCGCTGAACCCGAAAGATCCGGACATGTTCGACATCTTCGCGATACGGAAACACTCGAAGAACAAGAAAAAGCTGCTGGTGGAGTGGGTGGGCTTCGACAAGCAAGATATGACCTGGCTACTGACGAGTGTGGTGAACGAAACTGCGAAGGGTGTTGTCGACAAATACTGGAGGAGTCAGAAGAAGAAGTGAACGGTCTGCCAATGCGGATCGGCCGGAAGAATCGGATATCGTGATGGCGCACTTGGGATGGGCAGATGGGTTTGACTTTGGACAAATGGCGTTGGATGGTGATGCTGCCCATGATTGTATACCTAGATTGTTAGCATAAATTATGACCATTGACTGTTTCTTGGCGCTTACCCACCGGAATATCTGTCAACATCTCCAAAACGCTCGTAGCCGGCAACTATGACTCAAATGTACTATGTTCATCGTACTGTATTTGTGATATTTTCATACGTGTCCAGGTCGGTTCGACAGGGACCGAGGCCTTGTCGACAAAACGCCACAACGGCGCAGCAGCTGCCAATGGAACTTTGACCCTGCCGAGGATGACGATGGATGGCTGAGTACTTTTGTTTCCCCTCACGGTGCTCGCTGTCCTCAAATCATTTTGAACCACGCTGTCCTGAGGCTCAATTACTATTTAGTAAGAGGTTAACTTCTATGCTGGAGAGTATCATGACAATCGCATAGATACTAGTAGTTCAAGCCTCGTCAATTGTCCTTATCCGCCATCATCATCATCATGGCGCCGCCCTCAACCGCACCAACCCGGGGTCTCCCCATCATCCCCATCGTCCTCCTTGGCCTTACCAGCATCTTCGCTGTCGATGCACTGCACCTCCAGATTCGTCGCTGCGGCTACCTGGCCTCCATCGAGCCTCTCGTGGAGGATGGACCTCGCTTCTTCCCCGGCTCAGAGACGCTCATCCTCAAGCAGTACACGGGCTTGCCTATTCTCGACAAGTTGCTTACGGTGTTGAACATTCTCTTCAGGCATGCCACGGATGGGTCTGCGCCAGCATTCTCCATCTTTGCATTCAATTTTGCAGGGCAGCTTGTGCCTTTCTTTACCGTGCTCTTGGTTGAGAGCCAAAGAGTTGCGAAGGGGAGTGTGTTCTTGAAGTAAGTGCCATTGTTTACTATAAGCTTACAGTGGCTAACAACGCGTAGCCCTATCGTATGGGGTCTCGCAATGCAGTTTGTCGGCTTCGGCGTCATTGCTCCCCTCTTCTTCATTGTCCACCTTGTCATCTCGTCCCAAACCAGCACAGCGGACACTGTCCGTCTCCGGGATCCCGCCAGCCTGTACAGCGTGATACCTGCCTTCACCTTTGGCTACTTCCTCCTCACGGGCCTAATGGTATACCCATTTTCCAACACCAACGTTCGGCAGTGGTGCAATGCTATCTGGATGTTCTGGCCTGTGTTTGCCGTTGTGTGCCAGACGCTCTTCACTGGCGTTGCTAAGAGAACGAGTATCGGCCAGGACGCCTTTGTGTCTAAGACGCAGCAAGATAGGGCGGCTTTGAACCATGCGTACGGCTTTGCCTGGAACGTGGCTGTTACTACGCAACTTGCCACCCTCGGCCTCATCCTTCTCGGCCCACGCATCTTCCCGAACACCATCCCGGATTACGTCTCTACTGATGTTATGTCATCTCTCGACATTGCCAGAGTATTCTTCCCATTGTCGTCGCATGATTCTCGGCCCATGCCCGACGCCGCGACGGCGATGCACAGCTTCTTCATCTGGGACCTCTACACTGGAGCTACGGCTGCATTTATCTGGGCCATCTACCTTCTATCTCAGGCGAAGCCGATTTGGTCAGCGTCGATCGATGAGAAGGCTGAGCTTGGGAAGGGCACTTTCACGAGTGCATTGTTTTCTGGCTCGGGTGGTGCAATTATTGCTCTCATGCAGCACCGAGATGAGTTGGTTCTTGCTAGGGAGGCGAAAGCCGAGAAGTCGAAGTGAGGAAAAGGGCGCCGGGGGAAGACTGTGGTTTTTGGGGAGGTTGTAGTGATACGGTATTATCGGTCAAGTCAACATGTATGTAAGGTCCAGTTGCGAACATCTTTTTGACGGTCATCGTATTGTTATGGAGGAACGTGCGATATAGCAGGGACGGTATGTTTAATACTTCTCATGGTTTCTTGGGTTGAATTATGGATCTAGGTAGTTATTCCAGCAATTAAGCGCCCTGCGGTATTCAAGACCAATCCCAACTATGCCACGCTACTTGCCTCTCGGTGCAGATCGATGGATTCACAGTATTACGTGAGATGATGGGGTTCTTGAAGCTACCTAGTCCAGGACACCTTTTAACTTGATTGATGACTGTACGCTGAATATATATACCCAAATGACTATTCCCGATTTTCTTTCTCCTGTACCGCTTATTCTGCCTGCCCCCTTGTAAACATTTGTCAACCTGTGGCCTTTGCTATACCTTGAGAATTTTCGCAGAAGGCCTTGAAACCTTGTCAAGATGTCAACCAACTCGAACTCTGAGCCCTACTTCTCTGTCTCAACCATCAAGGTCAAACCTGACAAAATCCAAGAGGTTAGACGCACCACCTTCCATCTCCAAGTCTTACCTAAAAGAACACATTAGGCCCATCAATGTTTCGAAGAGGTTACAAAAGCGACTATGGAAAAAGAACCCGGCGCAAAGATGTACCGCTTCTACAAGGTGGAAGGGAAAGACGAGTTTGTCTGGATTGAGAAGTAAAGCTCCTCCACCGACTCTTCGGATTAGGATTATTAAATTCTGTGACTAGGTTTGAAAGCCGCGAGGCATATACAGCGCACGTTCAATCCGAACATGTACAGGATTGGGCAAAGAAGTACTTGAGCGCTGGGTTGTTTGATGGAACCTTCGAGTTTTACCCGCTGAGCAAGGAGGGGCTTGGAGCTGGGGGATTCGATCGTCCGTAGGTAGATAGGGAATCCAATCGTCGTCTATGTTCCGTTTGTAAGACATCTATGATTATATGCGGGGGCTGCTAACTCTAAGCTCCCAAAGCAGTGGATATACCTGGCAAACCTTTGCACCTTCCAATTAGTCTATTGGTAAACCCAGTCATCCAACTCCTTGAAAGTTCGCTCCAAATCATCATTCGTCAGAATCTTGTCAAAAGACGCCCCCTCAGCCCAAGCAAGCTCCTTCTGCGCCTGAGTGAGTCGCTGCTGGATGCTCTCCTCCGTCTCCGTCCCCCGTCCTCGCAATCGCTTCTCGAGCTCGTCATTGTTCGGCGGTGCAACGAAGACGTAGCGGGCCTCGATGCTGGAGGCCTTGACCTGCTTGACGCCCTCCATCTCGATGTCTAGCACGACGACCTTGCCCTTTGCAGTCTGCTCTTCGATCGTGGCCTTCGAGGTGCCGTAGAGGTTGCTGCCGAATTGCGCGCTGCAAACACATGCATTAGCCAACAGCTACCAGATTCGTTATCGCATCACATACTGCTCAACGAACTTGTCCTGTCCAATCAACTCCCTGAAGTGATCCTTGGTGACATAATGGTAATCGACGCCGTCCTGCTCGCCAAGTCGCGGGCTACGAGTCGTGTGCGAAACGGAAAGGGTGAAGGTTTCAGGGTGTCGGTTAAACAACATCTTGATCAGCGTCCCCTTACCGACACCGCTAGGGCCAGAAATGACGATTGGCCGGCGATTGGAGGGAGAAGAAGCCATTGTGAAGAGATGCCTGGATAGTCAATGATTAGGGGAAAGAGTCAAGCTATCAAGATTCGGCCATGAACTCACCTGCGGGGATTGGAGGCGGGGAGATGCTTGCCGGCTGCAAAGCAGGCACCCCACGATATTGCTCGTGGGGAGAACCTCATTTTCAGAGCCAGGGGTTGGATGACTAATAGATCACGTGCTAGGTTCTGGACGTGGTGGTGGGAGAGGTGACTCTCCACTTCCTTGGGTTGTAATGAGCCAGAGTCTGACTGATTTCTCGGGAGTATCCGGTCACAGCCTCCAGGCACGTCCGTGTTGGTCACATCGATCTTGCGAAGGTGACCAATTCCTGGACACTTGATTGCGAGCCAGAAGGACAGAATGAAGGGCGTTCAAGGAAGCGGCGACGGTGGCGGCCTCGACTGTGACTAGTGATGCTTATGTCAGCCATACAGGGTAGCTCGGGTCCTCATACATGCACGACCGGTCGTGCAAATAAGATCCGTTATGTAAGAGGCATGTGTGTGTGTGCAAGAGCGATCTCTCTTCTATCTATTTACCCTCATAATTGAAGGAAGAGGATAATTTCTCTTATATTTCCTCCTACTTCTACAAGTATTAGTTGGGGGGGTTCCCATCGCCATATAATCTCCCCTGTACTTCAAGATCTCTCTCAGCAGCATCCCATATATGCTGCATGCCTCGCTGCCTTAAGAAAGGCTGCTCTGCTATCTCTATCCTTATGTTCTGCTTAACTCGCTCATTCTCAGCCTTATCCCAGTCAAGATAACTTATTTGCTCCTCCTTGGTCCACTCTCTAATGCTTCCTCCCTCCTTGCAACGTCTCCCTATCTGCTTATAATCAAGGCATTAGTTATAGTCCGCTTTACTAAAGCGGGCTGGCAGCCCCATAGCCCTCCGATATAGTTAATTGGTCCTAAGGGCTTCCCGAGGCAACGTAGCATACCAGGCCTCTCGTAATTCTCTATATCGTTAATAGATAGCACGAGGGTCATCAACTCGCAATATAGGCGCCTCTATAGTGGTTGCCGGCATAGCTACCTAGGGGGGTAGTGTTTAAGTTATTATATATATTGTTATATATATAGTTATAATAGTCTTAGAGATAATAAAGGCCCTTAATGGGGACCTAGGTAATAATGAGCGGGTTATAGAGCGAGTAGCTATATATATTATTATATGCATTATTATTATAGTTTAAGGGAGGGGCTTTAATTCTTAAGGAGGAGGCTTTAATAGATAGTTATAATATAATGAGTATACTTTAGCGTTTATTCTATAGCTATATTAATAATATCTTAAATACTTTAGCAATGCCTTGAGTTATAATGCTCTCTTAATAGCTTTAAATATAAAAGGCTTATGCTATATACTTAATAATAATAATATTAAATTGGCTATTAAATAATTAAATAGCTTGCGAGGCTTAATAATAAGCTAAGGGGTTCTTAAGTGCTAGAGATGCTAATATAAATAGAGATAATATAGCTAAAGGGGCTAACCTTTTATTAATAAAGGCTAAAGGCTATAAGTATAAGGTAGTTTAAGAGTCCTTATAAAGACCTCTATATATATAAGAAGCTCTTTTAATAATTATACTTATTAAGCATTAACCTTTTATAAGGCTTTATATAAGACCTAGCTATAAATATTACTATATAATACTCTAAAGATATTAAGAGGTATAGTAATCTCCTGCTTAGCTTAGGTAGACTTAAGTTTAAAAAGCTAATTTAATAGAATAAGCTTAATAATCCTCTAAGCATTAAAGAGATTAATTTAATTATATTTTATATAGCTTTTAATAAGTTAATGAATACCCTTAGCTTATAATATAATAAATTACTTAAGGTAAAGATATTAATAAACCTAGGCCTTAATAAATCTCTCCTTATAAGGGTCTAGCTAAGTCTCTATAATATAGCCTATCTCTTTAAGGTATATAGGAAGGTAATATTTCTTCTACTTCTTAAGCCTCTTATTATATATATCCTTAATAGCTAAATTAATAATCTTATACTATATATTATAAAAATGCTTTTACTCTTTTTATTATTAAGTATTACTTTTATCTTAAGTAAATGCAAGCTAGCAATAGGTTAAGATAGCCTTATTAATATACTATAAATATAAGATTAAGGCTAACTCAAGGAAATAAGAAGAAGAGGAGATAGCATTTATATAAGCAAGGTAGCAATCTATAAATATTATAAAAGGAAGAGCTACTCTATAAAGCTTATATATATATTATAACTATTTAAGGACCTAGATAAAGTTATCTTCTTCTTTGCTACTAAGAAAAGCAAATGCAATATAAAAGGATTATTAATAGGCATTAATATTAACTATATTAAGAAGAGGCATTTAATACTTATTAGTCTTATATATATAGTCTAAGAGAAGTACCTTAAGGTATAATTTAAGGTATCTTAATAATTGCAAGTATGCAAATAATACTGCTATAACCTTGCTACTCTTATTAAGCTAGATTTTACTCTAGAAGCCCTTAGCATTAAGCTAATTAACAAGAGCATATATATTACTTTGACCCCAAGCAAGCTCCCGCTTACTCTGCACAATAGAGTTATAAATATCTTACTTATAATATATATCATAAGCATGCAGCGCACCTAAGCATATAGCGCACTTTTTTTAACCTTCTAATTAAGAACCTCAATAAAAATATAATTAACTATTTAATCAATTAAAACTAATTGCTATCCTCTTCTTTAGAGATCTCAATTACTATCTCATAGGTTCTTGCATTATGACCAGGCTAGCAGCAGAGCCCGCAGCGCCTTTCCCTTAATTGTGGCCCCCTTCCTTGACCTCTATTTCTCAATAATCTAACTTCTCCCTTAGCAGCAGGGACTATTTAATTAATTGCATCTCTTCCTTCCTATATAGTTATCTTCCCTTTATCTTGTAGCTAGATCCGCTTTGCCCTATGCCTCTTGCTAAGGGTCGCATTTGCCTGCCAAAGGATCTAATTCTTAGACTTCAATAGGGCTAGTTAATATATTATTGCCTGTGTTCCCTTAGCAAGAGAGCTTAGGGCCCCTAAAATAGAGGCTAGGGAGCTACTTTGATGTCTGCTGATTTGCCTTCTAAGGTATTCTACTTGAGAGCTAGCCTCTATTATTATCTTTGGTATTAAAGAGACCCAAGGGTTAGGGAGGCTAGGCTTCTTAGTAATAGGCATTAAAGTCTATAATTAAATATTAAGCTTATAAATAATTAAATCTAAGTTAAGAGGAATAAGCCTAGCCCCTTTAAAACCCCCCTTAATATTTTTCTTTATAAGGGAGGCTTAGAAGGCAGTATAAAATGCTAAGAAGAACTTAGTCTTTAAGATATAGGTTATAGAGCTCTTAATTAAATGCTTTATTTACTTACTATATACTTACTTAAGTGGCTTAAAGTAAGTAATATTAAGAGGCTAAAGTAAATATAATGAATAAGGGGGCATATAAAGCATAATAATCTTATATTTCTTATAATAGTCCTTAAATTTAATTGAATAATAGCTCCTATGCCTATTAAGGATTAATAGATAATAAAGACTATTTAATTGAGCCTTTATATGCTAATTAAAATGCTTTAGCTACTTAAGGCCTATCTTATTATTAGTTTAGCTATTTTAAGTTATTAAGATAGCTTAATTGCTTAGGAGGTTATAATCTTAATATTAAGTTGCAAGATAATATTAGCTTATAATTATAATAAATAGCAAGACTACTTACCCTTTTATATTAATAGCTTAAATAATTATAACTTATTTATAGCTTTTAAGCTAGATTGATTTTAAGTTTCCTTACCTTTTTATATTTATTATAACTATTCTACTCTTAATAATGCCTATAAGTAAGCTTATCTTATTAAAGTTATATAAATCATTTAATTTAATGCTATACTTTGCTATTATATTCTTTATAAGCAAGAACTATTAATAAATAAGGGCTAGGTCTTTATATTAAGCTCTCTTATAGTTATACTTGCGAAATAAATGCATTTAAAGCTATAGTTACTACTTAATAAAGTTATAAGCTTAGCACTTATTAATAAGTTATGCCTCTTACTTAATAAGCAATTAATTTGCTATTTCTTTAATAGTAAGTAAGTGCAAAGGAAACCCTTAGGAATCTAAGTTTAAAATATACTTTATAATTATCTATTCCTCTAGATTAAATAGCTTATATTTATAATGCTTAGTATTTAATTAAGAAGAGATACCTTTCTTATAGCAATATAATTAAGTTCTAGGGACTTAATAGAGAGCTGCAGCGCAATAAATGCTTAGCTTTAGGTCTTATTAAAGAGCTTAAAGGGCAAGAATAATCTTTGCTTTAATATTTAATTAAGATATGATTTATTGTTAAGAACTATTTAATTAAATAGATAGAAGGAGGTTTAAGGGATTTTTAAGCTACTTAATTAAATAGGCCGCTTAATTATTATATATATTATATAATAATATTAAGAAGTAATCTCTTTCTCTTATAAATCCTTCTTTATATCTTTTATATTATCTTTATTTTAGCTTTTAAGTAAAATAAGCTTTCTAGCTATATTTAGATTTAATTTATTTTTAAATTTAATAATAATATTATTATTAATAGAAAAAGTACTCTCTATAGCAATAAAAGTAATAAGCATAGCTAAAAATCTTTTAGTTTAAATCCTTAAGATAGGAAACCTTTTAAAATGCATTTTTTAATATTTTAAAGGATTAGCTTAAATAAATAATTAATAAATATATAAAAAATCTTATTAAATAAAGGGTTTTTTAAGGTATAAGGAAAAAATATACTTATATTTTTATCTATTAAGCCTTCACTTAAATAAAGAGTATATTCTTCTTCTTTATCTTAAAACTTATTATATAAGTCCTTTTTAAAATTAAAATCTTTATCTTCTTCTTCTCTTAATTTCTCTTTTAATTTCTTTAAATTAAAGAAAATTAAAGCTTAAGATTTTTCTTTTTTAACTTTATATAAATAATTAATATATATAATATATATAATATTTATAATAAGTATATATATTAAATAAGTATATATATTAAATAAGTATATTATAACCCCAAGGCCTAAGGGATAAGTAATCTTAGACTAAAGATAGCCTAAGCATTTCCCTTGGCTTTCCCCTAAAAATCGCTAGCATCCCATAAGATAAGACTCTCTAAGCTTTAGTCTTATTATAAACAAAATGCCACTATTTGCCTCTACTTAACTAACCTACCTAATAAAACCCTTATTATAATTCTAAAGCTTCTCTTATAGTTACCCAAAGGCAAAATAGCATTGCAAGGCAGGCAAACTACCTATGCAACCGCAGCCCTGCTATAGGAAGAAAATTCGCGCACCCTAGAAGAAGGGTCAATCGAGGAAATATCGATCCTTAGCACTTAAATCGCTAACTTCAAGGAATAGCGCATTGCTATTTATAATTAAATTAAGAAACTTAAAGAGATTAAGTGACTTTAAGAATAAGAGAAAGAGCTCCTTAAGTCTATTGCTAAGTCCAATAGCAAGAGGATAATAAAAAGGCAGTGCTTATTAAATAATTCTATATTAAGCAATAGGGGAGACCTTAGAATTAAGAATATTATAAAACTCCCTCTTTTAATGACTATATAAAGGCGCAATGATTAGCTAAGTGACTTATAGCGCGCTTTTGCTAGCGCTTGCTAAAAGTTTTAAAGGGACTATAAAAGGATCCTCTTTACCTTAGATTATATAGATTATAAAGGAAGGGCAAGATAGGACTAATATCTAGATAAGTAGATAGAGGAGGACTATAAAGACCTTAAGGATAATTAAGAGGACTTTAAGGAATAGACCCTTAGCTTAATTAAGGATTTAAGTAACTAAGAGCCTCTTTTAATAAGGTAAATTGAGGATGCAAAGTAATAAGAGTATTAGACCTCGATAGACTTCTATCTCTATCTCGATTCCCTAGAGAAATAGTTCTTAAGAGCACTTAAAAAGCAAAGGGCTCTTTTATACTTTGCTAAGCTCTAAGATTAACTTTAAAGTTATATTAGCTTGCATAGCCTTATAATTCTTAATATAAGAGAGGAGGTAATGACCCTCGCTACTTAATATTAAGATTTAATGCTAAATATTAAGAAGAGGCATTATAAGTCTCTTAAGAGGGATAGAGAGTTATTAAAGGCAAGGCGCTTTAACTATTGCAATTTAGCAAGATATTGCTATTAAAGCAATAAAAGATAGAAGGAGCATAGCTTTAACTTAAACTAAACCTTGCTTAATATTATGAACCTTAGGGGCCTTGATAGTAAGTGGCTCTATTGCTATAACTATAATAATAAGGAGTACCTATGCCCTTAATGCTTGCACTTAGCTAAGGCATAAGGCATTACTTAAGAGAAAAAGGGAAATGGGAGGTAGCTAGGTTAAATGCCCTAGTCCTAGTTAAAGTACTTAAAGTTAAGGTAATAATATGCTTTTATATACTTATTATAATTGGAAGGTAAATTTATATAGAAACCTATGTAGATCTAGATAGTTATGCAAAGGTAAACCTTATTAATAAATAGTTTGCAAGGAAGTAGGGCCTTAGATAGGTCATAGCTATTAAACTTACACTTAAGACTATAAGCTTATTTAAATTATCTATATATAAAGTCTAAGCAGTTCCTATTATAGCTATTGACTTGCAAGGAATAATATGCTACTTTATATGCTATTGCATTGGAATTGATAGAGACTTAATACCCTAGGGAAGCCTTATATTATTATTAATAACTACCCTTATAGAGCATTGCATCTACTTATGCCTATATAAGCAATAGTAATAGTTTAAGCAATAATGAAAAGGAGTTAAGGTTATATATCCATAGCAATTTAAGATTAAGTATAAAAATACTATATAAATCTTTAGTATTATTAAGGCATTAAAACCCTATCTCTTATTAAGTAAGGAGGAATTAATAACTAGGGGCACTTATAATATCCCTATTGAGCTATTAAGCTTTTAAGATATATTTAATATAAATAATATAAGCATCTTATCTCGCTATAAAGCTATTGATTATATAATTAATTTGCAAAAGGATTAAGTTCCTCTTTATAGACTTATCTATCTATTGTCCCTTGCTAAGCTTAAGGAGCTGCGGGAATACCTTAATAATAACTTAGCGAAAGGATACATATGCCCTTTTAAGAGCTTAGTAGGCACATTAATCTTATTTATCCTTAAGAAGGATAGGAGCCTTAGGTTATATATTAACTACCAAGGTCTCAATAGGGTAATAAAGAAGAATTGCTACTTATTATCCCTTATTTTAAAGATTCTTAATTATATCTTTAATGCAAAGTATTTTATTAAGATTAATATAAAAGATACTTATTATTGCATTAAAATTTAAGAGGGAGATAAATAGAAGATAGCTTTTTAAATGCATTATAATTACTTTAAGTATTTAGTTATGCCTTTTAAGCTAATTAATGCTTTAGCTACTTTTTAAAGTTATATTTATTAAGCTTTGCAAGGGCTATTAAATATTATTTGCATAGCTTATTTAAATAATATTCTTATCTTCTTAAAGAATAGAGAGTTACATATAAAGCATATTAACTAAGTATTAGAAAGGATAAGATAAGCTAAGCTCTATATAAAACCTAGTAAATGCAACTTCTATTAAGACTAAGTTAAGTTCTTAAGGTTTATCTTATTAAGTGCTAAGGTTTCAATAGATCCTCAATAGGTAAATATAATTATATCTTAAAAAGAGCTTAAGATATATTATAAAGTTTAAGTTTTCCTTAGCTTTTATAATTTCTATTGCTACTTTATTTATAGCTACTCTTAAATTATAGCCCTATTATATGCCCTTTTAAAAGGAAGTAAGAATAGGCATAAACTAAGGACTATCTCCTTAGGTAGTGACAAGAGACTAGCATTTAATTGCTTAAAATGCACCTTTAAGGAGGCGCCTCTCCTTTAATACTTTGACCTAGCAAGGAATATATATATTAAGACCAATGCTTTTAAGTTTATAATAGCTAGAATAGCATTATAGCTTAATAATATAAGATCTTATTATCCTTTTACCTTTTAATCTTAGAAGTTTAAAGGGGCAAAGCTTAATTATAATACCTTAGACCAAGAGATAATAGCTATTATTAAGTCATTTAAATATTAATAATACTATATAAAAGAGGCAGCGAAGACTATAGAGGTCCTCTTAGACTATTATAACCTTTAAATATTTATAAAGCAGCTAAAACTCAATAGGAGATAGGCTTGCTAGTGCATATACTTAGCACCCTATAACTTTATTATAAAGCATAGATCAAGGAAAGGAAACCCTATTAATGCCCTGTTACATTATTTAGACTATAAGGGCAAGGAGCTAGTAAATATTAAGCTATTATTAACCCTTTAGAATAAGCTAGCTAATATATAATAAGTAAGCGAGAATGCAAGACTTGCAATGCATAAGCATAACGAGATATCTTTGCAGGTTAAATAGTCCTAGGCTCTAGGCCAGTCTAAGCATAATAAGATATCTTTAAAGGATAATGCTTCCTTAGCTTGCTAGCAGTATAATAAGATATCTTTAAGGGATAATATTTCCCTTGCTAGCAATGAATATTAAGAGGGCAAAAAGGCCTTGAATCTTAAGCATTGGATAGACTAGGTCTAGGGTATAATTAATTGCAAATAATTTACCTTAAAGGCAGTTATAAAATAAGCCCTTGAGCATAAGCTTATATTAAATATAAGGTCCTTAGAGGCACTTATTAAAGTTATCTAGGATGCTTAAGAATAGGATCTAAAGATAAGGAGGCGAAAAGCTATTAAATAAGACCTTAAGAGAAAGGGAAATAGCAATGTTTAGTTGCTAGGCTAAGATAGCCTTATAAAGCATAAGAACTGCCTTTATATTTCAAAGGATATAAATATTAAATAAGAGCTATTAAGACTATATTATAATAACCCCTTAGCTAGCTACTTTAGAGTCAATTGCATAATTAAACTATTGCAATGCAAGTTTTATTAGCAAAACCTTAAATAAGATATTAAAGATTATATTTAAGGCTATAGTATTTACTAAGAGGTAGTAGCTTAAAGGCATTGCATATATAGCACCTTAGAATTACTACTATTTCTAAAGAGACCTATAGAGGAGCTCTCAATAGACTTTATTATAAGGCTC
>JAMAKE010000081.1:0-101332 GCA_023628695.1 Nectriaceae sp. PG4201 | reverse complement strand
TGTCGGGGCTGTCAACAGCTGCGACTGTTGTGGCAACGCGTCGCGGCTGTAAATAAAAGCCTCGCCGGCGGCTTGTTGTTTTCCTCTTTTCTTTCTTTTCCTTACGACAACCGCGAAGTAAGCCGGGCCCCTATCCTAGGGATATCTACGATCCCGACTATAGTTCATATTGCTAATAATATGGTCTTCTCTCTTTTCTAGTACGACAACAACGACGACGACAACGACGACGACGACGACGATGACGACTCTGACGACGACCCCCGAGGCTTAGGTTAATTAATATCCTTATTTTAATAATATAGTTATATTATAAGCTAAGGGAATCTATAGGCTAATAAAAGGCCACTTAAAGATATTTATATTAAATCTCTTTAGTATATAAAGAGCTATTAAAGCTATTATATATAATTAACTATATAAACTTTAAGCAAATTAAGCTTAATAATAGATCTATATATTAATTAAGCTCTTTAAATTACTTTATAGTGCTATATAAGGCTAAGTTACTTATAAGGCTCTTTAATTAATTAAAGAGCAATAGAAGCAACTTTTAAAAGACTTACCTAGCTATATAAGTCTATTTTCTAAATCTCAAGGACTTCTATATGCCTATTAACTATAGGCCCTTTAAGACTAAGGTCAAGTTCTTTAATTAAACTATTTTTACCCTCATTAGCACCTTTAGCAATTAAAGCTATATTAACTACTTCTAGAGCTATAGCATTAATTTAATTAAATAATTATTAATTTAAGAAAACTAAAGTTTAATATATATAGAGAGCTAAGTAAATTTAAAGTAATAAAAGCAATTATAAAGCTAAAGGGGCTATTAACTTGCAATAGATATCATATAAAAGGTCATATTATAACATTAAAATCATGCCCGCTATGACACTAAGAGCTATTATAGATATCTCCAGCAGCAGAGGTGCCTGCAGCAGCAGAGGTAGTTGCAGCAGCAGAGGTAGCTGCAGCAGCAGAGGTAGCTGCAGCAGCAGAGGTGACTGCAGCAGCAGAGGTGACTGCAGCAGCAGAGGTGGTTGCAGCAGCAGAGGTGGTTGCAGCAGCAGAGGTAGCTGCAGCAGCAGAGGTGGCTATAGCAATAGAGGTGCCTACAGCAATAGAGGTGCCTGCAGTAGCGGATATATATAGCTATCTTCTATATAACTATCCCCTTAAGATTTATAAATAATATTATATAGCAAGAGAGGCTTAATATTAAATATAAGCTTATAAAAGCCTAAAGATTAATTAACTCTATTAAAAGGCAATTAATTTATTTATATAATATAATAAGATAAGTTATTCTTAGTATATTAATTATAAGTAAATAGGCAAGTAATATATAATATTAATAGGATCTAGAGATTAAATAAAGGAGGAGATAATAGCTTATCTTAATTAAAGCAAAGCTAAAGATAATTATATTAAGGCTTTAATAGCTAAGGAGTTAAAGGAGGAAAGATTTATTAATAAATAAGGTATATAAGAAATTTAAGAGGCAATTAAATAGGATAGCAAGGAATAATCTCTCTTTTAAATATTATTTCCTATTTTAATTAAGAGATTATATAATTAATTATATATTTATTGCTAGTTCTTATAGTTAGTAATAAAGTGAGTAGCAAAGTAAAGCTAAGAGTAAAGTGAGTATGCCTAAGGCTAGGATAAATCTTATTAATTATAAGCTCTCTTTATTTTCTTCTTTTCTTTATTAATATTAATAATAATTATATATATATATAATGCCTTATTTATAATATATTTATTTAATATTTATTTTCTTTAATAATAATAATAATAATAATAAGTATATATAATATGCCTCTTAATTATCTTTATAATATATTAACTTTATGCTTTTAAATTATATCTTTTAAGTATATAAATATAATTGCTCTCTTTATTATATAAGCTAAGCTTAATAATTATAATAATAATTAATAATAATAATAGCAATAGTAGCATTAGTTAATAGTAGTAGGCGCTCTTATTGCTAAGGTATATTATATACTTCTTACTCTTTATATATAATAGCTAATCTTATAATAATATATAGACCCTTATCTTATATAAGATATAGCCTATTATTTAAGACTTTAAGTTATAGATATATATAGTAATATACTTTAGCTATATATATATAATGCATTGCAATAGCATATCTTAAACTTAAGCCTAGGTTAATAAGTTTACTTTATATATAATGCTTATATTAAGCAATAGATTTAAGATATAAGGGACTTATATATAAATATATTTCTTATTTAAAGTAAGGATATCTTATATATTAAGCCTTGCATATCTTATTAAAATAAGATACTTATAAATATAAATGCATATATATATCCCTTCCTTATTTATATTGTCAGACATACAAGCGACTAGAGGAGAGTAAGGAGATAGACAGGTAGTAGATCATAGGGACTTCATTGCTAGATAGTAGGAAGGCCATAGTTAAGGTCCTAAATTGACTATATTAATCTCTATTCTTCCCAAAATCCATAAAGGACATCCTTCTTATAGCCGCGACCTCGCCAATAGCTCGCCACGTGACCATTCTAGGCATGCGCCCCTGACAGGCTATCCCCCCTTGCTAGGCACCTCCTAGTGCAGGTTATCTATGACTGCATAGCTAAGCAACGGGTAATCAACTGATAACAACTGACGAAGTATGCATCTTAGAATTTTCTTACTTTCTTCTTATATTGTGCCGCGTTTGGAACCTCTACTGCCTTCCGATAGGCCCCCGATGATTCACTATAGGGCCTCATGGCATATATCTCGGACCTCAAACTGGCCCTCGTTTTCTTCTTCTTCCTTCTTCCTTCATCATCACCTCGCCGCGCGCATAAGTGCCTTCTATGAACCCGCCAATAACCCCCTGCTTACCCGATATAGCCTCCCCATTCATCCATCTGTCTTATCTGCCCTCGCCGCTACTATGTAAGTACGTCCCGGGGAGCCCGCGGTGACTTGGTGGCTAACTAGTGTCGAAGGCCTAGAAAAGATGGAGCCCTTCTGCCCCGAAAGAAGGCCAAGACTAAAGTTAGAGATAGTGACCTATGAGTACTCGGCTGCCTCATGGCTCCTCCCTCGCTAGGGAGCGGCATACTAATAGGGGGGTAGTCGCGAAATCTTATGTTGTCGCTGCCTTTGAGCCTTCTATCAATATGATGGCGATGGTTGCTTCGATGCTAATAGTGAGGTAACCTATCCCCTCCCTATTAATTTGTAGCTAACTCCTAGGGTAGTAGATGCATTTAATAAGTGCTCCTATTGCATGAATGGGAATAAGGCTTATGAGGCCTTCCTTGCTAAATATATTGCTCTTGGCTGCGTAGTTATAGTAGCGTTTGCCCAAGGTGATAATATAGGTTGCTTCTAGGTCTTAGCTATCTCCTTATTAACCTGCTGATAGGATACCCTTAAGAAGCTCGAGGGTCCTATTAAGAAGGCGCTTAATAATATGGCTATTAGAGTGTCCCTTGCAAAGCTAAAGTCATAGGCATCTCCCTTTATCCTTGCTGCTCCCTCGCTAAGTGTGCGCAGTGCTAGCCGCGAAATTTTCTAGCTGCAGCTTGGTCTAGATATTGCTAACTCCTTGCACTTCCTTTGCAAGGCTTATAAGTTGGCTTATAAGGTAACTCCTTGATAACTCTTAATGACCCCTTGGCTAACCCATAGCAAATAATTAAGCAAGACATTCTTAAATGCACTTATTTAGCTAAACTTCCCAAAGGTCTAGATAGAGATAAGGAGTAATTATAGCTAACTTGATGCTAACTCCTAGGTTGGTCGCTGCTGGGCCGCTTTTGAGTTATGGAAAAGGGGTTTCTATAGTTTATAAATAAATATTATACTTTAGGCCATAGGTGCCCCTTTCCCCCTTCTCCCTCCCTATTAATTTGCTAATCTCCTATGTTGCTTTAATTTATAGTATTATATTTACTAGGATTTCCTTATTTAAATCCTAGGCTCCTTAGCTAAGATTTCGCTTTGCCCACTCTATGCCTTTATTAATATTTCCTAGCTAGACTTTATTTTTAAGTAGATACTATCAATTCTATCTCTTAAGTTTCTCTTTATACTTCTCTATTATCTCCTTATCTATAAAGTCTCTTTAAGGTACCTATAAGTTATAATCTTTATTATAGCCCATCTATTTTATAAGGTACTATCTTCTTAATTTTAATCCCTTATAGTTAAGTATTTCCTTGACTTTGAAAGTTTCTTCTTTAAAGAGTAGGTAATCTATTGGCTCTTCTACTATTAGTTCGCAGCTAATATATAGTTTAAGGTTAATTATATTGAATACATTATGCATTCTCATTAAACTAAGAAGCCTTATTTCATATGCCAGTCTACTAGTTCCTATATAGCGAGTTATCTAGTAAGGCCCTATCTATTTATCTATGAATTTCTAGGTAGGTTGCCATATCCTTAGATTTTTAGTTAATATCATTACCTAGTCCTTGACTTTAAAATATTACTCGAGTCTTTTCTTATTATATTACTTCTTATATATAGCTTGGCTTCTAATTAGTAGCTATTCCGCTTCTACCCTTAGGTCTTATAATCCTTTTACTTATTTAGCAGCAGTTTCGCTTTTATTATTTAATAATGCTTTGTTTTATATTAGAGCTAATAAGTAAAAACCCTATAGTAATATCGCTAGGGATTCCCCGGTACTTAAATGCAAGGCTATATTATATATAAATTATGCTAGAGGCAGCCTTATTGCCCAATCTAATTAAGACTTATTGCAAAAGGCTTATAAGTAATGCTCTATAGCTTAGTTCTACCTCTCTATTTAGCTATCTATCTAAGGATAAAATGCAGTACTAAGTCGCTGCTTGCATGCTAATAAGTGGCAGAAGGTCTACTAAAACCTAAATGCAAATACTTATACTTAATTAGTTATAATGCCTTTAAGCATCCTAAAGTGCTAAAAGATATATTATAAGAATAGGTCTACTAAGCCTTCGCTGCTAAGTCTCTTTTTTATTATTATATATAGCGCATACTTTATATAATAATTCATTATAATTAATATAGTATTATACTTCTTTTTATAAAAGCCCTTTATTTTTAATAAGTCAATGATAAAGTCTATAGTAATTTCTTGCTAGGGGCAAGTAAGTAAGGGTAAAGGAGCTAATAACCTATAAGGTCAATGCATCCTTGCCTTTATTCTTTAGTAGATAGCATAAGTTAAGATATATCTCTTAACTTAGTTCCTCATACCCTTCTAATAATATAATAACTTCAACCTTTTTAAGGTTCTATTGACTCCTTAATGCCCTATAGTGATATCGTTATATATAAGTAATAGGATCTTAGTCCTTATCCCTAAAGGCACCTATACTATCCCCTTAAATCTCAATAGTCTATCTTCTCCTATAGACTAACTACTATTTCCTTGTCTATTACTAAGGCTATTGCCTCTTAGTCGCTATATTATTGCATTTGCAGAGGCATCCCCCCTTTAACCTTCTAATAGTACTGCGCTTAAGGGCATAGATAACTCCAGTAACGTTATAGCAGTGCCCCTTTGAGTAGGCCGCTAGCTCTTAGCAGGCTCTCTTAGGGTCGCACGCCAAAGGCGGGCCACTTGCTCAATTGCAGTTAGAACCCTCTTAGCAAGGGGGTTAACTCCTGGTTGCAAGTTAGGAGCCTTGCAGCGGCAGGTTGCTTATAGCCCGGGACCCTACCTGGCAGGACCACTTTGCTTCTAATACTGCGAATATATAGCGCAGACTCTGCGCACTTAAAGGGAATCAATAGAGGCAGACTTAGCTGCTACTCCTTGCCCAAGGCTAAACTTTGGGTTAGAGCACTTCTTATGTGCTTCTGCCCTTATATATTGGCTAGTTGAACTAGCTAAGTCTTCCTTTTTAAATTGCTATAGGAACGCTAATAGGCTATAGATATAGGCCTCCTATTCTTGCATGCTATTCTTAAAATCAGCTCTTCTAGATAGGCTATTTGCAGTATTAGCCTTGCCTAGGCAATACTTAATGCTAAAGTTAAAAGGGGCTAGCTTATCTAAGGCAGCGGCTTATTGGTAAGATAACTTAGTCTTCCTTGCTAAGTAGCTATAGTTTAAATGGTTAGTGATTATTACTACTTATAACTCGGCATATGCTAAATAATGCCTCTATATATAGAATGCCTTTATAATTGCAAGCATTTCTATGTCTAGGGTAGTATATTATAGTTTAGACTTAGATAACTTTCGCAATAGGTATGCTATGGGGTGCTAATGACCTCCTTGCAATTATAATAATATTGCGCTAATAGCAAAGTTCGAGGCGTCAGTCTTAACTCTTAGTCTTGCCTATGGGTTAAAGTGAGCCAAGATAGGGGCCTTAGTAAAGGCCTCCTTTAGCTCCTTAAACGCTTTAAGAGCATAGGGAGATAATAAGATACTCCCTTTGGCGCTGCCGCGAGTGATATTAGTTAATAGGCAATATATCTTACTATAGCTATATATAAACCTTCGGTAGAAACCAATGAAGCCTAGGAATACTTGCATCTCTTGCATGCTATAAGGTACCGGCCATCCCACTACTGCTTCGATGCAGTCCAGTTCCATATAAATACTATTAAGACTAATAATAAACCTAAGGAAACCTATAGAATCTACTTAGAATTTGCACTTAGTAGCATTAGCATAAAGGCTATATTCTCATAGCTTTGCTAATACTTAGCAAATGTGCTATATATAAGTTGCGTAGTCTTTATTGAATATTAAGATGTTGTCTAGGTATATAATATAGATCTCATCTACTAAGTCATATAAGGCACTATTAATATATTCTTAAAAAGTAGCTGGGGCATTAATAAGCTTAAAAGGCATAATAGCATATTTAAAGTGTCTATATTGGCAGTAAAAGGCTGTCTTCTACTCATTGCCCTTATAGATATATATCCAATGGTATGCATCCTTAAGGTCTAGCTTAATATAAATAGATGCCCCTTATAATCAATTTAAGATTTTATGAATTAGGGGTAGTAGGGCTTTATTCTTGCGAGTTACTTAGTTTAATGCGCAATAGTCAATGCATAGTTGCAACTTGCTGTTTTTCTTAGGTATAAATAATACCGGGGCGCCTATAGGGCTAATAGATCGCTAAATCTATCTATAGGCCAGGGCCATATCGATATAGTCTCTAAGAACCTCTAGTTCTTTAGCTGCTAGGGAGTAGATAGGTCCCCATAGCTTAGACTTGGCATTTTCTATTATCTTAATAGCATAACAAGGGCCTTGAATAGGGGGTAACTTAGTAGCATTAGCAATAAAGAATATATCTTTAAAGTCTTAATATTCTAGGGGCAGCGGTGTCTCTTCGTCTGCTCCGTGGTCTTGCTAGGTCTTCATAGGGTCTGCTTGCATAAATAAAACAGCTGCCTTAGCTTCTGCTTTAGCTTTTTTAATAGCCTTCTTAGTTATGGCTAATTCGAGGTAAGCTGCCTTTAATGGGTAGTTCTATTGATCTCTCTTCTATGAGATATAAGGGTTAACTTAGCAAAACTAAGGATAGCCTAAGAGCATATCCTCTATAATATCTACTACTATATAGCATAGGAGCTGCCTCCTCTTTACTCCTTAATTGTCCCTTAATTAGAAGACCTATAAAGTTTCCTTATATACTTTCCTACCTAGACCAATAAAGGCAGAACCTATTTTAAGAGGGGGCAATGTCAATATAGTAATATCTCCATAGACTCAAGGGGAGATTAAATATATATCACTTCCAAGGTTAAATAGGGCCTTTATAGAGACCCATCGGCTACCTAGACGCAGCTTTGCTGCTCTTCTCATTGGGGCATCTAGGGGGCCGTCGCTATCCTAGGCCTAGGTTACCCATGCTTTGATCGGCTCAGTATTAACGCCAGAGCTATGAGTGCTATGCATATTTGCAGTATATTGGCTATTGCTACAGATAGTGCAGTTAGGGGTCATATAAACCATAGAAATATAACTTATAATACCATATTTATAATAGGTAGGCTTATGACAAGAGGCCTCATTAGTTTTTTCCGGGGGAGCTATAAAAGGGCTGTTGGTTAATAGTGAGCTTCTTAGAAGGTCGCTGCGAGCAGTATCTAGATAAGGAGCTCGATTACCCCTTATTATATTAGGCTCAAGAGGTTGATCTTAGTCAATTAAGGTTTCCGCTATAATGCTAACGTTAATAAGTTCTTGCTATGTAGCGGGTAGCCTGTGGTTGATTATTTGCTTATATAATAATATTATTAGTTTTTAGATAAGGTTGCAAATGCAATAGGTATTCAGCAGCCTCTCTAGCAATTCGCTCTCAATGCTCTTATAGTAATCTAGAAACTGTCTAAACTATTAATTAAGGCGCTATTGGAGGCAAGATAGCTTCGCAGTTACTTCGAGGCAGTGGGTAGGCCTATTATTAATCCCAATTGCTAACTACCTCTTAAGCTGTTCCTAGGAGATCAATTCAAGGTCTCCTTAATAGTCCACTTATATATAGTTAGTCTATTGCCATTTTATATCGGCTTCTAAGTAGGTGCCTGCATAGAGAACTTATTAGCTCTCTATCTTAAAGGCCTCTTTCTAGGCAATAAAATGGGCCTTTAGGTCAGTTAAGAAGGATTGGAGCTCTTGCTAGCTCTTGCCTTGGTATTTCGGGGTATTTAGCTAGACCTTGCCCCAGGATTCAACGCGCGGTCTCTTCGCCGGAGCCTTGTCCTCGGGGTAGTTACGCGGGGAGCCTTAGAGGGCTAGATCTGTTGGGGTATAAGAAGGGGCCTCCCCTTTCTCCAAAGCTGAGAGCACTTCTCTCTTCCTTTGCAGTCGCTATGCATGGGCTGCTACCTTAATGCATTCATTTAGTTGTTCTTTTATAAGTTCTTGATGTTTTGAGGGGTTAATGGCCCGAAATTGGGTCTATTGGAGAGTTCTCGACTTATTATCTATTAATATGCCGCTAGGTATTTATCCGCTCTCGGGCGTATCAAAGGTCGGGTTAGAAACTATCTTATATCTCAACGGTCTCCTTGCCCTTAATGGGAAGAGAGATTAACCTATCAAATATATGAGCGACTAGAGGAGAGTGAGGAGATAGACAGGTAGTGGATTATAAGGACTTTATTGCTAGATAGTAGGAAGGCCACAGTTAGGGTCCTGAATTGACTATATTAATCTCTATTCTTCCTAAAATCTATAAAGGACATCCTTCTTATAGCCGCGACCTCGCCAGTAGCTCGCCACGTGACCATTCTAGGCGTGCGCCCCTGACATATATATACCTTTTAAGTCACTTTAATAGCTGCTATAGCAATTATAAATAGCTAGACTATGCAATATATTATATAAATAGAGATGCAATAGTTTGCAGTCTTAATATATAATAAGCTAAGCCTTAGCAGCAGTTAATTAAGCTTCTTAAGAGTCTAAGGTCCTAAGAGGATTTAATTATACTAAAAGAAGAGAAGGAGGAAGAAGAGAAGAAGGCTAATAGCAATAGCTTAATCCTCTTAAATAATAATAATAATAATAATAATAATAATGCTATAAATTTAATACTATTATTATTAAAGCTTACCTAGGGGGAGGGGAGTTAAGATAACCCTCTCCTCCTAGAGTAAGAGTTATATATAGTTAATAATTATCTTTCTTTATCTTAATAATTTCTTATATGCATAGCATAGCCTAAGAAGCCCTTAGCTAAGTAGCCTTATAAGTAAAGGCATTAATTAAAAGTCTAGCTAATCTAAGACAATGGTTAGCACCTTCTCATGGTATTCTAAGTCAATAGCAAGATATCTCGTATGAGTATACTTTTATAAAGCAAAGACCGACCGACTATATAGATAGAAAGACTAGAGATCCAATCTAGGCATTGAGCATAAGATGATCGCAGGATCATCTTGTGTTCTGTGCCATCTCTTTTTATAAGAGGTCTTGAGTTCAATTCCTGTTTATTATTTTTTTGGGCTTACATAATTTTCGCGCCCGGGCGCGGATATTAAATTCGCGCCCGGGCGCGAACCTACGGGGCCCCTTGATCTGTTTAGCTGGTCATTGGCTTCTCAATTCATATTGGGTAGCAACGCGGAATACTTCTGGTGGTTTTCCATTACAGCCCAATTGTGCGCTCCTGACGAAGGTCTCAACGAATCTTGCACTGACAAAATAACGGGAAAAGTCAATTCAGCTTCAGCTAACGGAAAACAATATGTCAAACCCCGCGCAGGGAGCCGTGGACAATTGCCACGAGCATGACCTATGCCCTTGCTGCGCAAATCTCGATATTCGCGACCCTATACAGTGGATGAGGGGTACCAGCAGCATGCAAGATGGCTTTGAGCATAGATTCTGTACCAGAACAGTTACGAGACGAGATGTAGATTACTACGCTGAACTGGGTTGTCCCATTTGTGCGGCGTTCCTGGAAGCCATCGCTTGGTCAAACGGGGAAGAAATCTGCATTCGCCTGTTTTTCGGTGAAGGCATCGATATTTTTACTGAGGACGCCCAAAATCTGTCAGATATCGAACTCGCTTATGAAGGACTTGATTGGGATCAGCTTGGAACCCTTGAAGGGGAGGAGTTGGAGAAATTGTTGGCTGGATTTCTTCCAAGTAAATCCTCACTGCCTGGCTTAACGACTGCTGAAAACACCCACAGCAAAAAAAAGCCGGAAATACCCGACATCAGCCCAATAATACGACCTGAAACCGTTCTTTCGTTCGTGACCGCTAATTTGGAGGCGTGCCTGCGAGAACATGCACCATGCCAGCTGCCGAAGTCGACTCTGCCGCGCCGAGTTATCGAAGTTGGAACCAATGACTCTACAGCTGTTAAACTGATAGAACCGAAACCAGAAACGACTGGCTCATACATCGCCTTGTCATACTGCTGGGGGAAGGGGAATTCGGTGACAGCTACCACGTCGACCATAGATCAGCTGAAATCAGGGGTCAACATCGCCAAGCTGCCAAAAACACTCCAAGATGCGATAACGTTCACCAGAAACCTTGGTGTTGCATTCCTGTGGATTGATGCGCTTTGTATCCTACAGGACAGTGCTTCCGACTGGGAGATTGAATCTGCGAAAATGGGTGATATCTACAGTCGGGCCTTTCTAACTGTGGCAGCTACATCTGCGGCATCTGCAGATGGAGGCTTCCTCCTTCGAAGAAGAAACGAGGCAGAGCTCCGAATCAAGTGGCCGGACAGCTCCGTTGCTAGAGCCATGATTGACCCAGACGGCAGTTCGGGGATGTCAAGCGATGATGAGCCTTGGAGTCTGCGGGGATGGACGTTCCAGGAACAGATCCTCTCCAAAAGACTTGTTATTTACTCGGACAGAGAGGTGCAGTGGATATGCCGATGCAGTCGTTCGTGCGAATGTGGCAGCGTTGAAAATCTCACCAATGAACGGAAGGGCACGACTCTCTGGAATCTCAAGACTCCTAAGGAAGCATACGCTTTCTGGACTGATCTAGTGAGCACTTACTCAGCTCGAAGACTGACGGTAGAGAGTGACAAACTGCCTGCCTTGTCCGGAATCGCTTCTCGTATCGGCGACTTGACTGCCTCGCCATATCTAGCAGGCTTGTGGGCAACCGATGTGCTGCAGGAACTACTATGGTATCGGAGTACTCCAGCCGGTAGTTTTCAAACCCCAGCTTATCGTGCTCCAACTTTCTCGTGGGTATCAGTTAACGGCCCAGTCTTATGCTACCACCGCGATGAGGTCCAGGACGAGATAGAGCCAAGCTTGGTGCCTCGCTGTATCGACGCTACAACTGCTGTCAATGGCCAAAATCCATATGGCATAGTTTCGGGCGGGTGGATCATGATTCATGCTCCTTTGATCCCTTGTACCCTTCGTGGGACTGGCGTCGTTCTCAGCGGGCAGACTGAAATTGCAGACTACTTTAACCCAGATACTGAACTCTGCAGTTTCTCCTATCATGACACTCATGCTAGGCTTCAGAGTTCGGCGACGAGGCAGTCTTCCTTAGGCACGTTTGAAATCGATCAACCTCGTGCGGATTTCTCGCAATCCTTGCAAAATGATTCAGATGAAAGCCTTCCTGCCTGGCTGTTGTATATTGGTTGCCGCTTATACGATCAGCCTCAAGATGATCCAACTCGGCTTTTTCTAGTTCTTGGGAGGTCACCTCCGGACCCAGAGAAATACGAAAGGCTAGGCTTGCTTGTTGTATCTCCAGTTTTCCCTATACCGATACCTGAAGACTCGTTCGAAACGGTCACGATCGTCTGAACGAGAGAGCCTGTTCCTTTGGACATTACTTCATTCTTTCCAACTTCAATTGGTGGTAATATGAGAGGCAGTCAACACCATGACCCAAGTCAAGGATGTTCCAATTAGATTTTCGGTTATTTGACTAAATTGGCCATATTGATGGTTTTACTCGAACTTGTTGCACTAGAACTAGTAATTGTGAGTATGATCTTGGTGCTCCAGTATGTTAAGCCCCAATAGTTAGTTTTCCTTTTCACTTAAAAATTGAATTTAAGTCATCATAGCCGTATCCCAATTGTAGCATACATAGCCGGTAGTAGATTTGCTGGTCGAGTAACTTTTATCGACGTACGTCAATCGTAGATCCACCAAATTGTCTTTATTTCGTTAATCCAAGGACCTAAATAAATAGCATTTGTCTACCTACCTAGGACGAAATAGCTTGTGTGGATGGAGCTATATGCTCAGCCAAGTAATCCTTAGGGCTGATCTGCTGAGGGGGCTATACGTAACGCACCATGTTGATTTGTAAAGTGCAATGGGGTTCTCGTCCTCATCTTAGAAACGTCAACATACCATCTCTGCGGAAATCCCACACGATTTCCAGGCTATGACACTGTGCAAACATCCAAGTAGCGAATTAAAAAGGAATGTCGGTCGACATGCCCACAGCCAAATGGATGTAACTTCATAGGTGATTACCCCAAAAAAGAGGCCGCTAAATGACTATATATCACTATCGGCATGTTAATTCAGAAGATTAAACCGCTGCTCGTACTTCACAATGGCCTGTATTTACTCGTTTGAGCCGCGACAGATAAATTCATTGGCATCACAAGTAGCTACCTAGATTTGAAAGTAGATTGACACAAGAACTTAGCGGTACCAGGCCGATACACTGGTATGCTGAACTCCCAATCCAAAGCTAGTTCAAGAGCTCTTCCTTACGCTTCTGAAGTAGGTAATAATAACGCTGCATATCCATCACCTTCGTAGGCGCCCGTTCTCCCTCAAAGTTGCCCTTTCCATGGCCGTCAAAGTGGACCTTCCATGCTATTGAATGATTAGCAAATCAAATTATGTTGGATTATGTAAACGAAGTGAACTTACTGCTTGCGTCGAAGCCGAGGTAGGACCAACTATCGTTGAGATAAGCCTTCTCAGAACCGACACGAATCGATTTGACCTTGCCCATCAGCCCCGGCGCGGGACGTAGCTGCTTGAGATCGGCCACAAGTTTTACGAGACCAGTTACAAAAGCAAGAGCCACGTCTTTGGCAAGGCATTCATGCTGGCCGTAGCTGAAGGCACTAACAGCTTCTGTCTTGCGTTTCGCGTCGAATTTGTCCGCGTTGGGTATCTCGTTAGGATTACGTCCAGCCTCGCCCTTTAAAGAGAGTCAGATACCATACATAAGTGTGGAAACAACGGTTCTAACTTACGAGCATCATAACGACAATGTTGCCCGGTTGAACAGACTTGCCCTCAAGCTGAGCTGGCTGCGTCGCGACACGCACATTGCGCTGCGAGCTCGTGAGACGCTGAGCTTCGGCAACATATGCATGGAGTGTAGCGTCATCGCCTTTCTGAGCAATGCCCTGCACCTCAGCCCAGAGAGCGGCATTCTCGGGGCGCAAGAAAAACTCCATGACCTCGTAGAACTATCATAAAAACTTAGCATTGACGTTGGATTATGAGCTTTCGCCTCAACGACTACTTACGGAAGTGACAGGGACGCCGACGCCTCCAAAAGACGTAAGCCATAGGTTGTCAACGACCTGCTCAGCTGAGTTGCCCTGGGACAACAACTCCTCTACTAGTTTAAGGCCGCAAGAGCGCAGCGAGTCTTTCTTGATGTAAGCCTTCCTGGTGAACTTGTTTGATAAGGCTGAGGCAATGCCGAACCCAAGCCCACGGCCAAGAACGACCTCATCGACGAGTTTGCGGGTGGAGTCAATGACGATCTTGGCTCCCTCCTGAGCACGGCGACGACGGTTCCACGCCTGGGCAGGGTCGTTGTTGTTGACACCCCAGATACGGATGTCAAGCAGACGTCGGTATAGTTCAGTGCTGCTGAGGGAGCCGTCCGGGTTTTCATCACTGCGCATGTCGAAGTAAAACAGGTCAGCAAGTAGTCGAGCATTCAAAGGAATTGCAACATCGCGGATCAGATCCATCTGGTCGAGGCCTTCCTTGAGTGTGAAAGTTGCGCCCTCAATCAATTGCCTACCAACGCGTTCAATAAACTCATGAACAGCGCTATGTAAGTTCGTGATCTTTCCCATCGCCTTCGTAATGGCGGCACGGTGGGCGTAGTTGCGAGGTTCATCGCCTGCCAGCATGAACCAGCTCACGTCCTTCTTTCCAGGGAACAATGAGTTTAGAGGTTGGAGCCAGGGTACGACGAATTGCTTAGGGTTGCCTAGAGTTTGCTTGATGGCCGCATTTGTGAAAATGACAACAGGCTTCGGTGGCGGCTTGGGATCGTCCAGTGTGAACTGGTCGAGGGTACCAAGCTCTTTCGCAATAGCTGTGTTGGCCTTCTTTGTGTACATAGGCTGCATGACAGCTACTGAGTTGAATGGAAACCATCCAGGAACACCCCGCTGAATGAGCTTGTACAACATTGAACCGCCTAGTGTCTTGGGGTCTTGCTGCACCTCATTATAGCCCCAGCTTGTCAGATTCGCAACTGTGTAATCAATGGTGTTGAACCTGTCTGAGCGAACGAGGGTGACAGCGTCTGAAAGCACAGCGCGACCAACTGAGTACGTCGGGCAAATGCCACTGCCCGGGTTCCGGACAGGCTTAATGTCCTCGATCATAAGACCAGGATAAAGCTCTACCATATCGGGGTCCGTATACAGCTGCTCTAGTATTTTCGCGATCTCCTGGTTTGAGTTGATATCACTGAACTTGTTATATCGCTTGAGACCGAAGAACTCGCGGAACTCGTTCAGTGACGCGACTTGCCACTTGCGTGCTTGGTTGATACCGAGAACCTCCACAACCTTGAGCGCTTTCGGAACCATGCGAGCACCAAAAGTACCGGCAGGATCATCCATGGCCTCTTTCAGAATGCGCACAAGATCTTCATCTTTGAACTTTCCGTCCGCTTGGCGTTCAAGCCCGTCGAATGTGCGAACGCTAGGGTCTTTGGGTATGCTCTGCTCAAAAGTGAACAAGGCTTGGCCAAGCTCAGCCCAGCTGACATCCTGCAGATCTTCTGCTTTACGTCCCGGAAAGAGTTTGAGAAAGAAATTGTTAATCCAGCCCTCGTCTTTCCGAGAGATACATGAGTGGAATCGGTACAGCAAGTTGAACTCAACACTGACCTGATTGCCAACACCGCGAGGCACGCCTTCGCCATCGAATTGCTTGCCAATATCGACACGAGGGTCCAGGGTCCAATCACTCTTGGAATGGTGAGTGTTGGTGATAGCGCGCAAGTAATCATGCAAGCAGATGTTGATGTACAGTCCACCGACAATGAGACGAGCCACGTTGAAGAGGTCGTGGTCCTGCTTAGCCACAGCTCGGGCTTTGTTCTCTGGGCTGGCATCAGCCTCGCATGCTAGCGTAAACCGACCATTTTCGTTGATCTTCAGCAAAATGTCGGCGACATAGTTATGAAACCGGCTGTAAAGGACTAGCATGACGTTGACGCCACCCGGCTGCCCGAGCAGACGCTTTTCGTGAAACGTGTCGGGTTTCAGCTTGCCTTCTTTCATCGTACGAATCTCCAACTGATCTTTCAGCGATGAGCCATACAGAGGCGCCAAATCAAGATACGATGACGTATCAGACTTGTTCATGTCCGTACGGCTTGTTCGAAAGATGTCGTGGATAATGATTGATGCATGGTAGAAGAGCATGGATGAGATGCCAGCCGGGTTCTCTCGGAACTTTTGATCATCACGAGCCATTAAAAGGTCAAACAACAGACCAGCGTCGGGCTTGACGCCATGAAGGCGCTTTTCGCATCTGATCGACTTGGCGTAAGGTGTACCGGCTCTTCCCAGGTTAGGCTCGAGAATATTGTTAAAGCTTCCATCAGGCATTCGGTACTGATGAAGGCCATCGGGAGCCTGCGGGACTTGTTCGCGTAGGATCACGTCACTGTCGGGGGCTTTGAACTCGATCGTGTCATAGAGGTCGCAATTGTGCTTATGAGCTGGCTTGTCAGAGTTGACAACCTCATACTTGACATCGCCACCAACATAGCTCAGTGGCGGATGTTGAAGATTGCCCCAAAGGGTGTCAATGAGCTTGTTCGTCAATTGAGTTCTGGCGTTCGATGTTGAGGGTAGAGCTGTCAGAATGCCAATCAAGAGCTCGGTCGTGCTACCAAGGTCAGAGCTGTTCATCCTCAAGACATAAATTTTGCTTACCCTTTCTTGTCATCGAGAGGTTCTCCTTTCTGCAATAGTTCTTTGACGAGACCAGCAATCTCCACTGGCGATGCTTGACTTCGAAGACCAGCATAGTCTTTAAGAAGGTCTGCAGCAATCTTGGCAGGATCAGAAAAGAAATTAGAAGATGATTTTGGAGACTCTCCATAGGCTTCACCGGCCTGAAACTTCTCGGAGTACGACATGACTGTAGGTTGGGTTGCTCTAGTTCTTGAGAGGTCGAAGCACAGAGTGTACGAGTGATACTCAAACACTAGACTGTAAAGTCTCCAACGCTTTCATTTATATGATAGATAACATTAGCTGTAGCCTATTTCAGCTTACCTATCCGAAGGGAACCATTCGCCGATGTGCCCCTCACTTTCAGCTGGCAACCTGGTGGCGTTGTTGCATTAAGTGATCCTCGTGATGCAAGTCAACACGGGAGTGATGGAAGCATCATTGTCACAACATAATTACTCACTCACACCTAAAGACAGCCACCAAGCACTTTAGCTTCGCATAACGGCGCTGATACAAGCCGAGAGATTCGAAAAAGGGATTCATTGATTCGTTGGGGTCCCATTGCACGGTGCCCGATGTACTCGGCGACAGTGACACCGAGACAACCTTTCGTGTGTTAATTCGCTGCAGTACATTGTACTGTACGAAATGAGGGGTTGAGGAGGGAGACATGCTCTCTTTCGTTGTCTCACAAGTTTGTATAAGGGTCCAACGGCACGCTGTGATACGTCAAAGGGTAACAGATGACATGTCGCCCGCCTATGGAGCGGAAACATATGTTATCGGCTGAAAGTGAAACCTTGGATGCAGATGGCCCGTTCCGGATGCATAAATAGATGCAGACAAAAGGACATTTCCCCTCTTGCAGCAACAGGGGCAGCAAGCAAGTGTTCACTTACGTTCATAAGTATGGCGAGGACGATCTTGTTTACGGTACATAAATGAACTTACTAGCAGAATATCGTCTAAAAAAAATAAAGTATCGATAGATCAATAGGGGGGAAGTTTTCTCAAACTCTTAAAAGAGATCTTAAAATAGAAAATAAAAATTTAAAGGCAAGATTAAGAGAAAACATTAGTAAAGGTATATTACAAAGATAGTTTGTTCTTTAACATTTATTGTAAAATGACTATAGAATAACTACAAATATATTTATTACTTATTTTATAATGCTAAATAGGCTTTATTGAAGAATATTCAGTATTAAAATTAAGAAAAATATGTTAAAAGCTATAAATAGAAGGTAATTTTACAACAAATTGTTACAAAGATCCTATGATTAAGGCTATCTTTTATCTAAAAAATCAATGCAAGTCAGTTATTGTATTCCGTGGATTCTTTATTTCTAAGGGAACACAGCTACTACACTATAAAAGAAACCTTGGCACACCTGTAACTATAGCAGAGAAGCCTTTCTTGTTCATGAGATATGTTGCAAGGGGGTTACTCCTACCGTAGAGATGCAAGGTGGCCGCCACACATACACGAGGTTATTACGCAGATCGGCAGTTGAGATATGCTTAAGAGAGAACAAGTCAGAGAAGTGGGGTATGGGGAAAAGCACATGTTGTCAATTTCTCGTGTTCTCAAATCAAGATTAAGGCTTGCATGTGTACCTGTGGATAACTGCAGCCAAACCACTAGCTTGTAATTACTTAGTCTACCTGAGCAACAAGTATCTGAGATTGCCTAAACTGGGAGTCTGGTGACTTCGATAATCATCGCCCTTGACACCTAGGAATTCCGACAGATGCATTACACGGAGCACCGTTGTCTAGTATCTTGATTCATCCTTGCCAAGACAAGCCCAAGGTGCCCCCGCTGTATACTGTGGCGAGCTGATGTCTCCGAGTTAAACACGGCAGCATGTGATATGCAGTCCTGTAAGACATTTGAGTGGAGGAGGATCCACCAGTGGTATGCCGGATTGCGATGCAAGTGCTCGACCTCAATATCTGCAGCTCACCCGCCTGGTCTCAAATGTGTCTCGGTAGCTAGACGAGCTCCGCGTAGCCGCATGGATGGTGGCTTGCTTCGCCGGTGAGACAAGCAACTCTCGACCTCAAAAGGTGCCGCGCACCTATCACAAGCAATGCCGCTGTCTCAGCCATCGGATAGACTAGGGTTAAGCTTCCCGTGGTTGCTTGAGATGGCTTGCTGAAGTCCTCGATGGGGTAATGCTTGTCTCGGGGAATGCGGCCCAAGGTGACACAGACAAGAACAAGTCACTCTGGTCCACAGCCTCCGCATCACTATGTGGCTGGCTGATGTGGTGGACGGCATAACTGTGAGCCCCAGGCGATGCATTTCGGGGAACTCTTCCTGGCCTATCACCATACAGGTTGTCTTGGCCCTAAAAACAAACTTGACTCTGGTCGGCCGTCCCGTGCCGCGCTGAGTACACTTCTCTCTGGGGAGTCTGTACTTTTCTTGTAGACCGTGTCGGCGATTGGCTGTGTCTGTAATGACGAGAATATCCGAGGCAGGCTTGGTTCCTCGATAGCATGCGGAGCAACTGATAAATGAAGAACGCAGGCCCGCCGTGAGAAATTTCTTCTTGGTTATGCTGTGATTGAGAAATTATCGAACTATCTTCTTTGCTATTGCCTGCACATATCGATCTTTTCCAGAAACATGCCTTACATGGATAATGCCGAAGCTTCTGACCAGGCTCCAGAGCCCAGGAAGCTCATCCTCTGCTTTGATGGTACCGGTAACACGTTCAGCGGCACCAATGCCGATACCAATGTAGTCAAGCTCCTGAGCAAGCTGGATCGTAATGATCCCAGCCAATATCACTATTATCAGAGTAAGTACGTTCTTTTTATGAAATCAACTGTTGCTTATATCCTGGGCAGCCGGCATCGGTACATACGACATCAATGAGACATCTGTAAACCAGACCTTCTTGGGCGGATTGCGAAGTTCCATTTCGCAAACCATTGATCAAGGCTTTGGTACAACGTTTGATGCCCACGTCATGGCAGGGTACCGTTTTCTAATGCGTTACTATGAATCTGTAAGCATGATTGAATATATCAAGGGCCAACATTTACTAACCTACAATCCAAAGGGCGATAAGATTTACATGTTTGGATTTAGCCGTGGCGCCTTCACGGCCAAGTTCTTAGCCCGAATGATCAACACCGTTGGGTTGCTGTGCAAAGGCAATGAAGAGCTAGTTCCTTTCGCGTTCCGTCTCTACCAGCGCTATCTGGAAGGCGAAATTAAGGATCGAGAGGATGCACAACCCACACAAAGCCAACCTCAAACCGGGGCAGAAGTTCCTGATACGGACAGAGAAGAGAGAGTGCCACTACTTAATGGTGAGAACAAGGGAAATCAAGTACCTCAAAGCCACACCACGGAGGTGGCGCTCAACGAGGTTGCAGCCTTCAGCAGTACGTTCTGCCGAAAAGAGAAGCACCAAGGTGAAGAAGAAGAGCACGATATCAAGGTCTATTTTCTCGGGATCTGGGACTGCGTGAATTCAGTTGCAGTCCTAGAGCGAAATTCACCTATCCCCGTACCCGTGAAAGGCACAGCACAGTTTGTCCGACATGCCGTAGCTGTAGACGAGCGTCGCGTCAAGTTTAAGCCGGCTCTTCTAGCTCAGGACATCCATGAAGATGCAACAAAGAGGAAGAAGCACAGCCATGATGATGAAGACATAAAGGAGGTTTGGTTTCCTGGATGTCATGGTGACGTTGGGGGCGGTTGGCCAGCCTCTGCTGACAGCCCTCTCGACAAGCAAGAACAGATGGGCTTCTGGCAACGTATCAGAAACTTCTGGACATCCCGAAAGCCTGAAAAAGAGGCCAGTGGGAACGTTGACGAAGATCGATTCCAGATGAGCGATATCCCGCTCGCTTGGATGATCCGTGAGCTCGAAATCGTGGGCGAGAAAGACACGGTGGCGGCAGTCAAGTGGTGTAAGAGGGTTGAAGCCTTCAAGGAACAATTCCAGGTCAAGAGGCTGCAGGCCCAGGAAGCTTTCATGCACGACTCGCTCTCGTTCGGCTACGGCACTGCATTTTTCAAAGTACTGCTATGGAAGTTCATGGGTAAGCTCTTTCCAAACCTACTCATTTGCGCAGTGCAAGCTGATCCAGATAGAATGGCTACCGATAATTACCCGTTGGGAGCTCGTGAACTACAAATGGGTCAACACCCGTTTTCCTCTCAACAGGGGCTCTGCGCGTGATATTCCGCCCAATGCAGTTCTACATGAATCATTGGTTCGACGACTGCAAAACGACCCAAACTATAAGCCCCTGAATAACCATGGGGATAAGCTAGAGCCATGTCTTAAGCACAATGGTGTCGTTCCCGGATTTTTCCCAGATAAGAGGTCAGACTCAGACCCCGACCACAAAACGTGGAAGTTGACAAGGGAAGAGTAACCCTGACATGAAAAGTCGAGCTGGAGTTTTCGTTGGAGATTCTGATGGGATTGGGCATTTACCATTGGTCTTCTGCTTAGGAATTCTGATATCGTGTGTAAGTTCTTGTAGTTTGATTAGCTACTGCGGAGAGTAATTAGCGGGCACAGTCACTCTGAAATGTGCGTGCCTGAGAAGATAGCATTGTAATTAGTGTCAGTTTCGAATGCATATTCATCCTGAAGCCTTCCTGATGCCATCAGACTGAGTTTTCTGAACCAGGAGGAGCAACGTCCAATTATTACGGCAAAAGGAGGGGATGGCATACCAAGCCCCTGGCTCAAGGAAGTGCAATAAGCCTTGACGCTAGGCCGGCGATGATTGTTGTCGTACCAGTTATGGAGTTCCTCTCAGAGCTCCCTGCAGCACACAGAATGAAGACGTTAATCGTAGACTACCCCTTAGTGATGGGACACACCCTGTAGGTAGCATGCCTACCCAGTACCGGTACGACGGCAAAGGTTATCCCATGATGCCTACGAAGCATGCCTTAGCAGTGTTTTCGGAGGGTTGGGTTCACGGGGTTTTGGGCAGTCTTATTTGACTGCAATTGTCTGATTCTATTTAAGGTATGCGGATCCCTGCGAACAAACGCTGCTACCCAGCCTGTGGAGATCTCTACCGATCCCATAGAAGGAATTACAAATGTAGCGCTAGCAACAACGAAGCTCCATTGGTAGTAGAGTTTAGTATTTGCCAGCTTTGCGAGTGATTCGGCCTAAAAGTTCTTGGAGGCAAAGATGCGAGATTGCGATACGCAATGTGCAAAATAAGACGCTAACAGCCATGTCTCTCCTTGAAGAGCTTGATTGTCGAGGTAGAGAGCCCACATCGTATTCCTCGTTGATAAGCAGTCTGAAGGCATTTGAAGCACTGTGTAACACCCTCATAGACGCCTAGACAATATTCTTCCGGTTTCCAAACAAGATATCTACTAAGTAAGTTCGTTTATAATTAATTAAGTCTATTCTGATTAGTCATATATAACACCCAGCCACGATAATATGGCTAAATTCTATAAAATCTATAAAGGAGGCGGTTGTATAGTCTATTTCGATGGCAATTTGGGACCGTTCGAATTATGCGACTCTGTAGTAGAGCCGTTTTAATAAAAATTCGTTCATCACACTGCTAGATCAACCTTTTTCTCCACCTCGCTTGATTCAACATTGTTAGGCGCAGAAGTTTGCTCCACAACTGCCGGCTTCTTAAGAATGCTCTTCCACTCAAGTGCAGCCGTTCCAAGGAGGGTAAGACATGACAGTATCAACCCAATCTGAAATACCACCCGGAGTGAAGCATTGTACGCCGTGAGAACTATCGCCCGCAGGCTTATAGGTACCGAACTGAGTAGTGACGTAGCACCACTACTCGTAACCAACCTGGACTCGATTCCAGGTATTCCAGAGAGCTTTTGCACAAGCTGATTTCCCAGAACGTTCTCCCCAACAGAAATGAAGATGGATGCTCCTAGAAGCTGACTAAAGAACATCAACGACACCCCGACTGGAACGTCCTCATGAGGTAAACAGTTTGTGCAGCGAGATTTGGTGCTTGAAGACACAACCCCATGCCGAACCCATAAAGTATCTGATAACCGATCCACTTGCCTTCATCTGTATCGACTTGGAGGTCGGTGAGGAATCCGGCCCCCACAGACATAATGCAAGATCCAGCAATCGCAAAGGGTGTGTAGTATCCAACCTTCTGAGTCATGAGTCCGCCAAAGATCGATGCAGCAACCATTGATAGCATTAGAGGCAGTACCCGGATGCCAGACTCCACTGCTGAGACACCGGTGATAGATTGAAACCATATTGGGAGGAAGTATACTATCATAGAATTAGTTTGAGGCCTTAGGATACCTGAAAAGAAAATCTTCTCACTGAAGATATATTGCGAGGCCCCAACAAATATAGTTGACCAACAGCCAGCGAGGATGCTGCGCTGCTTGAAAATCCTGGGTGGGATCGTTGCTGTCTTTGGAAGGAATATCTGAACAGCAACGAAAACAATAGCCAATACTCCCGTCACAGTCAATAGTGCTATGATGCGTCCATCGCTCCACTCCTCCCCTGTCAATACTCTAGCAATTTAACAGGATGTTTCGGGAGACTCACAGCATATGTCTGGCCACCCCACTGAAGTGCCATTAGGAGACAGACGACACAAGGTATGAGAGCCCCAGTACCAAGAGCATCCAATTGCGATAGTTTTTTTGTCCATGGAAGTTTAGTTGTTTCGCGATCGGGAACCTTGAGGCAAAGAGCAATGACAGCCAGTGCCACGCCACCGAATGGCAGATTAATGTAAAAGCACCACCTCCAGGTAACATTGGACGTGAACGCTCCACCGATCAAGGGAGCGACAATTGAAGCAATGCCAAAGAGGGCGCCGAAAAGGCCTTGAATCTGTGGGCGCATTTCCAGAGGAACGGCATATGTAACGCATACAATCTAAGGGAAACCGCCAGATATTGAGACTGCTTGGGAAATGATGGTAGTTAACTGACACATCCAGAAAAGATGCCAGCAGCGTCAATTCCGGCGATTGCTCGACCAACAATCAAGGCTGCTGAGTTAGGAGCAGCTCCACAGATGGCAGACCCAGTCTCAAATAACAGTACACACGCGAGAAGGACGGCTTTTACGGCAAAGAAAGTGTAGATTTTTCCAAGCAGCAGCTGGAATGAGCAAGACGCCAGCGTATATGCGCTTCCGTACCAGCCAACGTCAGGCAGAGAGTTGAACTCATCTGTGATTTTAGGTACAGCCTGCCAAGGGAAGAATTAGAGCCATTTCATTGCAGGATGTGGCAACAAGGGTCGTCAGATCATCAGTGCAATTTACTAAGTGTGCCCATACCGTTGAAATAATAGTTCTATCCAGACCGACTAGAAACATGCTCATCAGGACCGAGATCAGCAAAAGGGAAACCCTCACAGGTGACTGCTCCTGGTAAGTATTATCGGGTTTTTCTGCATCTCGTGTGACGGCAGCATCGATAAGCCGAGGGGTCTCACATGCTGTGCCTGAACGTGTTGAGTTGGCGCTTTGGGGAGTGGTAGGGCGTTGGGACGCCATGGCGAATGGGAAACCAGTTGCTGCACTCCAATGAAAGACGTGTGCCTATCAAGTGCTACCTAAGGCTAGATCCAGGGGTTTTTATTCTGATAAAGACGGCGATAGGAGTGTCAGAGCGAGAAATAAGCATATAGTGGTGATTCGAGAAAGTGAAGCCCAAAGACACAACTCCTGGCTTTTAATGCAGAGTAAAAAAAAAGTTTTAGAGAATTCAAGGTCGACTGCATTTCGAGTTGCTCTCGGGACGAGCTTATACGCCAATTATAACTATAAATCGATCGGGACTTGACACAGCGCAGAACCTGTTCACCGGGCTCTAGTAAAGCCCGGAACGGGCCAGGGAACTTGAAGCCACGGACAATCATCAGGGAAAAGTGGGGGAGGTCGGACATTACAAAAACCCGAGACAACATCATCCATATCTGAGCAGGCTAGTCAGGTTCGCCCTGGAATGAACCCGTACCGCACAAAACAAAGACGGACGCTCCTCTGGCGGTTGCGTTACCCGAAGTGCGTTGCGCATCTACTCTTCATCTTCCTACACCTCGGGGGCAGTAATCCCGGTGCTGTAGCCATGTCATCGGCGCCAAGGTGGACTCTACAGAGTAATTCGAACACACCTCAGGCCCCAAAGTCCCAGCGGGTTCTCGCGTGCGTACTATGTCAGCAGCGGAAGGTGAAATGCGACCGCAGGTTCCCTTGTGCGAATTGTATCAAGCACCAGGCGCAATGTGTGCCGGCGACGCAAACGCGCAGGCGAAGGCGGCGGTTTCCCGAACGAGAGCTGCTGGATCGCCTTCGGAAATACGAGGATCTTCTCCGCTTAAATAATGTCAAATTTAAACCACTCCACAAAGATCCGACTGCTGCAGAAAAGGAGTCCCCCGAGGGCAGCTATGATTCGGACAATGAACAGCCAGAAACTGGAGGTGTCGATTGGTCGGCCCCTTCGACACCCATCACCAAGTCAGAAAGTGTATATGAGGCTAAGTACGTCCTCTCCATACCCATTGTGCCCCTTCTATTTCTCTCCTCTTATCACCCACTCTAGATTCTCTCCTAGCCATTATTACCTAGCTATTCACGAGCTCCTTTGTAACCTTTCAATATGACTAATTTTCTTCAGAAATATGTGGCACGCCATGAGCCAAGAGGTATATCGGCATCGCTTCCATTAGCAGCTCTCTGCTGACACTTTTATCAAGGACCAAGACCCCATCAAAGGCAGCAATTCCCGGAATAAGAATATGCGCCAGGGTGTCCGGAAGGCGTGGGATCAATTATTTGACAACGATGACCACATTCTACTTGGCTCACGTAAGACAGCTGTCGACCTCTCTACTCTTCACCCCGAACCGGTTCATATCTTCAGACTTTGGCAGATATACCTTGACAATGTTGATCCGCTACTCAAGGTCACACACACCCCCAGTCTTCAGGGGCGCATCATCGAGGCTGCTGGCAATGTGGCAAATATCGACCCTGCACTGGAGGCACTCATGTTCAGCATATATTCCATGGCGTCTCTAAGCCTCCGCGCCGACGACTGCCAGGCTATGTTTCGTTTGTCGAGGGAGGATCTATTGACGAAATATCAGTTCGGCTGCCACCAAGCTCTATTGAACTCTCGGTTCTTACAGACCAATGATCGTGACTGCTTGACTGCACTCTATCTCTACTTAGTAAGTTTATCGAGAAATTCATGGTACTATGTGTTGCTAATGATGTCTAGGTTTCCGTTGCATCTCGTACACACCCTCGGACTCTATCCTCATTACTTGGCGTCGCGATCCGTATCGCGCAACGCATGGGTATTCAAAATGAGTCGCCCTCGGCTAGTTGCTCCGTTTTGGAAGGCGAGATGCGCCGCAGGCTATGGTGGTCCCTCATGCTCTTCGATACACGCATGGGTGAAATGGCTGACTACAAGACCACGTTGCTAGCTCCGGGCTGGGATTGCAGGATTCCTCTCAACGTGAATGATTGCGATCTTCGAGTAGAGATGAAAGAGCTGCCAGCAGTTCAGGGCAAGACCACTGAAGCCATTTTTGCGGTTGTGCGTAGTGAGCTAGGGGAGTTTGTTCGCCACAGTCCGTTTTATCTCGACTTTACCAATCCGGCGTTGAAGCCTATCGCCAAAGACATCCCACGGGGGGGCAGTCTGATTGCCCTAGAGAAGATGATTGAGGAAGAATATCTCAAGTTCTGTGATCCGGAAAACCCACTCCACTTTATGACAATCTGGATGGCACGTGCCTTCATCTCGAAATTCCGCCTTGTGGAACATTATTCGAGATATTCTAATCCCTCTATACAGCAGACAGACACGCAGCGTGATACTGCCTTATCATATGCCTTCAGCATGCTGGAGTGCGATACGAAGATCATGAACTCACCACTTACGAAAGGATACCTATGGATTCTTCACTTTCAGTTCCCTTTCCCGGCTTACATCCATATCGTTCAAGATCTGAGAAGGCGGCCTGTCTGCTCCCAAGCCGAACATGCCTGGGAACTCATGAGTGACAACTACGAGGCACGGTTCGGTTCTCTAGAATTCGTCGACAATCCTGTCTTCAGATCTTTTATCGAAGTTGTTCTCCAGGCCTGGGATGCCCTCGAGGAGGCATTCAAGCAGTCATCGGAGCTGTTGACTCTACCAAGGATTGTGTCGAGGATCAGACAGAAAGTGTCGGAAATGGCGCAAAGCGCACAACGTGCCGACAAGGAACTCCCCAGCAGCTTCGTAAACACGGGCATCAACGACGTTTTCATGTTAATGCCCATGGGCTTTAGTGACAACAGTGCGGCTTATGGCATGAGTGGACAAGGCGACTACGGAGGAATGAACCCAAGAGTATACCCTAACATTCCTGGCCAAGCTCCATTGACTCTTGATGTTAATCAGTTGAGCTGGCCTCTGATGGACTGGAGCTTGGGGGAACGCCGTGGTTTTTGAGGTCATCAAAAATACACGTCCATCATCGCACCCATTGAAACCGGTGGCTCCTAGAAATAATAATAAAATTCATTAGTTGGAGATGTCAAGGCTTTGCCACTTAAATCATGACAATTACCGGAGTTGCAAGAGCGCTCTCTAGGTTCAAGCGTTCGATAAGCCCGCAAAAATAAGGTCAATTAAACTGGCTAGAGTGTTTTGGCATATAATGATAACCTCTCTATGCTACATATGTGCATGCATTTGTCGATCTTTCCGTTTATAGGCTCAGTCAGTTTGAACTCCATGGTGTGTCCACCAGTATTAATAATCAGTACTCGTTAAGTGAGAAGGAACCTTTAATTGAATACTCACGCCACTCTCCCACCTTAGCGGTCTGTTGTCACGATGTTACAGATCAACCTCAAACTTTTCCCATTTACTGGACAAGACATTCCCTCCGCTTGCTCAATTGGAACGACCCGATATTCTCATAGAATCATGCCACGAAAGAGAGACCCAGCTAAGAAACTGCATCGACGGAGCCACGGGGGCTGCCAACGATGTCGCCTCCACAAAATCCGCTGCGATGAGACCAAGCCCCGGTGTGGGCCCTGCACCTCTCGAGGCTGCTCGGACTGTACGTATTCTTTAGTTCTCAAGTGGGAAGAGGACTATAGGTACATCGGCCGCGCATTTGGAAGGGCTGGTGTGTGGTCTAAGGCACCTAATTCGTCCTGTGCTCGAGGATCATCGAATCAGTCATCACCAAATGATTCTCATCCGAACCAAATGAGGGTTCCCCACGTCCACCCGTCTGGGTTCCTGAACCTTTTCGCGTACGACTTTGAAGACGAAAATCACCAACAACCTTCGCCACTCACCTTAACGTCGTGCAATGACGAGAATGCCACTCCCGAAAATCTGCCCCAAACCTCTGCTGTAAACCTCGTCCCCTTGGACCGGGGCCTCATGGACCCTCTTCGTGACAATTTACAGATGGTGGACCCGCATCTTCTTACCTACTATCTACACCGAATCTGCCCTCTTACGGTCCCTTGCACAAATTACGCTGCGGGGTCGCCCTTTTCAGTATTACTATTCCCATTTGCTCTGTCATCCTCCTCGACTGGTCTTATGCATGCACTGTTAGGGCTTGCTGCCGCGCACCGGGCGCGCTTCGACACTTCCTTCCACAGAGTTGCGTTGACCTACTCAAGGAATGCATTACGCTCATTAAGACTCTCGCTATCAACTAAATCTGCGATGGAAATCAGTGATGACCCGGAAATACTAGCGTTCATGATGCTGCTCTGCCAGACTGAACTTACTGCACATGGCAATAGCACGTGGGTCATCCATCTTCGGGGGGCGCGAGATTTCATGGCCTTTCGAAAGCGGCAGCAACAACTACGTTCAAATGAAGTTGTTGCCTTGGGACATCAGCAGCAGCATCCTTGGGAACAAGTCGTAGTGTTTGCAGAACGATTCTTTGCTTTCTGCGACGTCATGGGAAGGACAGCTTGCGGCGAGGAGCCGATATTTGGAAATGATTTCTGGAGCACCCAGGAAGACGAGGTGGACTTGTGGATGGGCTGTTCACCACACCTTGTCAGTGTTATTAGTACCGTTACCGAGCTGAGCTGGAAATCTCATCGACAACCTCCGTCACATGAAGGGCAACAGGAGCTTGAAAATCGACGAAGTCAACTTCATCAACTTCTCCAGCAGCCAGATTTTTGCTGGAGTCCAGCAAGAAATAAGGACGATGGCATTTTAGGGCATTGCGTCGAGTTGAAGCGACTAACCGTCGAGCTATACCTGCAAGCTGCGCTTTCGAACACGACGCCACTTACATCTTCCATCAAAGAGAAGGTAGTGGAAATACTGCGCATCGTTTGCGAGTTACTACAACTAGGTGTCAAGTCCGGTCTAACGTGGCCACTCTTCATGGCCGCCTGCCAACTTGATCCGAAAGAAGAAATTGAGTGGGCTGATGAGGATAGCTGTACTGGTGAAGTTCCTCATTATGCTCGCCCATTCATTCTGTACGCATTGGACCAGCTCTCGGTATCACTCTTCGACGTTGGCCGTACAAGAGCAGTGATAGAACGAGTCTGGAAGAAAAGAGAAGCTGCTTCTTTCATGACTCCTGACCACTCACACTCCCCGTCACCAAGAGATATGAACGATTGGGCTCGTTTCGTGGCGCCACTCTGCCACAATATTAGTCTCGCCTAAAAACCCATCTTTCAAGCCACCAATATGGTTCCTGTGGTGGTCGCGATAGTGACTGTGAATTGTGGGATCGTAACTTGTCTTAACATCATAGTTAAAGCTTGATATATATTCAAATTAATTCTTCAACCAACGCAGATTACCCAAGTTGCTATCAACATCATGCTGATGACCTATTCCAACGCCTCAGCGATACAACGTATGGCGACTGGAACGAAACAGCCTCCCTTGGTATTGCCTTATGACCATGTCTTTGGCCCAAAAGTGCCATTTTCAGGGAGGGATTTCCAGGGAATACCTTGACCGTCGACCGTCGTCCCTTGAACATTATTGCCCCACCAACTAAGGCTCACTCCTGGGAACACAACTGCAAAGAAGATGACGATGGCAGAGATGGCAAGACCAGAGTCAAGGGCAGCCGAGAGGACGTAATTGTACTAGTATCATGTCAGTTACGATGTAGAACCTCCTAGTCGATATCACGAAATATTAGGTCCTACCTTAGCCCACCAATGAGGGTACTTGTTCTTAATCCATTTATTGAAGATGAATGAAACTGCAAATGCAGATGTGTAGTTGAGACCGGTTGCTGGAGGTACGTTACCGGTTCCCGCAAAGAAAAGAGGCCAATGAAGTTTAGCCAAAAACCTGTTACTAGGGTATTTTTTCTTCAGGAAGAAGGTTAGTACTGGTAAGAGAGCCCCCAGCCAGAATAAGTGCAACAAGCCCGAATAAATTTTTCCGATACTGTACAAGCGAGCAGGCCCTACTGCTCCCCAAACGACACTTGACGAGAAGTTGACTCGTCCTTGTGGACAGGTGTATTTGTTTGGTTGGTCGCTATCACAGATTCCATCGACATGATTTAGCATCCATATGACCACCGCATTTTGTGTGAGTGATCCAACAATGCAAGCGGTTAATTGCGCAGCAAACAGTGTCCGCTTCGGAATCTTCATGTACAGACCTAACTTCATGTCTGAAGCGAAGATCATGGCTTGGCTAAGGCCCGTGTATGCATAGAATTTGAAAATAAGCATGACGATAGGCTTCCCTGGAAGCAAATAACCAGAAATAATCTCGCCGAGAACCGTGAGGACATTGCTGTTAAGGTTGGCAACAGCAAACACACTCCCAGTTGGAATGAGATAGAACAGTGCTAATCCAAATGCCACCACAACACCCCATGCAGGCATCTCGGTATGGTACACCTCCTGGACCATGATCGTAAGTCCGAAGATGACAACGGCCAGTATAGCGTACCACCACCACGGAGTGTCTTTATATCTCTCGATCATGCGTACGTGAATATCCTTCTTTCGGCCGGGGTTGAAGGCGCCAATGATTTCCTTCCAATGATTTAGGAAGATATATGTTGGCACGCAGGTCATAACAGCAAATGAAATGCCATAACTCAACGCAAATGTGACGGGCATGAAAATGGGGCTGTACTTGCGATATTCGTCAGCCAGAAAGTTGCCGTGTTTGTCAACCACCCGCGTGGCATTGTAAACGTTCCCCGTATTGTCGTAGGTGTCGGATCCAGAGAAAGGCATGTAAGCGGTGTTCCACGTATTAGTGTAGTACAGTATGGGCGTCACCAGGGCGAATAGTATCACCCAACCGGCGAAGACATTCGCTTGCGCCCAGAAAGGAACGACGAGCGGAGATCCATTGTAGGCGATCTGAGACCAGTCGAATGTGGTGGGTAGATAGGCCAACCCAGTCGACATACCGAACAGATTGTTGACGATAATATTATCTATCTCGGAGTCAGCCTCGTCTTGATCAAACTAGCGGGGAATACATACTTGGCGCTGCCCAGCAGATGAACGCAAACGTGCTAAGACCTGTGAAGAGAAACCCAGGAAGCCAGTACTGTGATAAAATTAGAAGTCTGCAAAGGAGTGGCCCGTAGATAGCACCTACCCATAGCCACCCACCCACGAAGATGTATACGAAGAAGCGATATCGAGAAATCTGCCAGCCATCCGCAGTAGGGTTCGCTCTGCCGTGTAAGGTCTGGAACAATGCCGCATTGGCGAGAGTAGATGGCCAAACCATGTGAGGCGGCTCCACAATAAATCTATGCGCCAGTCCAGCCATGCCAAGACCAAATAGTTGCATAGTGAGGGCAAGCAGAAACTGGTAGCTAACTGGCGTATGCAGATTATAGAAGGCCGTTGCTTTCTGGGCTTGAATAATGTCTGTGGCCCATGAAGGACCAAAGGACAGGTTGGACATAATAGTAATGACGGCATGCTCTTTGATATTGAAGTAGTGATCGGGATTGAGCACGAGCTCACGCCCGAAGATCCGGACTTTCATGATAGGGAGGAGGTGGGCAACAGTGCGCCCAACTGGGTATGCAACCAGCTGGGCTACCAAGGACGAAATGGTAACGCTGGGGTAACGCATGGAGAAGAATTGGTTGATACCGGTGCCGAGAATGGTGAATATTATTCCAATAAGCCACATCCGTAGAGTGTTGATGGGCATTGAAGGGTCATCGAAATTGGGAACGTTGGCGCGAACTTCCGGGATGGGGGAGTTGTCCGAGTCGATGTCAAACTCTTCCTCAATGGCACCAATGGCGTAGTCGGTAGCCTTGTCTGGGCTTTGGAAGTCATCCAAGCCTTCCTCATTCGCCTCTCTTGAGGTTTCGGCATCCCCTACCTTTGAGGACGCCATTGGAGGTGAGCGTTTGAGATAGCTGAGAGTGTGAAGGAAAGGGATACTAAAGAGTGATAATTCGGGTGAGTACTAAGAAGAACGTGTTTTTGTGACTTGTTCTAACAATGATCAGAAGGTAGGGGTTTGTCATGTTGAAAGGTCGAGGTGGCTGTTCTGACCTTCTTTATATACACCAAGTTTAGGGTTCCCTTATCGCAAAAGACATGGTGTAGTTAGTTCGCATTTCCCCGCATTCTGTTTGCAGGCCCTCTCGCGTGGTCTTCCCCAGGTCAACTGTGCCGATTTACGCAATCGGATGTTTGCCGGACAGGTTACGACAAGCCGGTGGGAACACAGATTGCAGTAAGGAAGGTCCAAGCTATCTGTCTACCAGAGTTTTCCTCTAAGCGGAGGTTTGCTCCGCATGTCACATGAATGCCAGCTACGCGTTATCATTTGACTGGGCCCGGAGGCGCGAGTCATGCCATCATCGGCTTGGTAAGGAGGGCCGAGGAGCTACACTAGAGTGCGGGGGCTGAGTAGCGACAAAAGAGAAGGAAGGTCCAAGCCGAAGATATGACCCAATTTTAGCTCTTATCGTATCTTCTAACAAAATAGTATGGTGGGGCGGTGCTGTCGACAATCTATCTCAATATTCAAGAGGCAACAATTAACTTCGGTAACTGAGCTCTTACTCTTTGCCAATTCCCTCATTCACCTCTCTCAGTCAGATTACATCCTCAATCCAAAATTCAGTCCTGATTTCTGTTGATAACAGTCACTGAGATCATTCCCTTCCTTCCTTCAACCATGGCGTCAAAGGATATACTACTAAACAAAAAGTCAAGCATCCTAATCATCGGAGCGTGAGTATATATGCCAAACCATTCTCCCTGTTGTACCTATTATTCTATTATCACACGTCGGAACTCTTAAATAACATTGAGGTGAAATATCACAGGGGCACGTTTGGAATCAGCACCGCATATCACCTGGCAAAGCGAGGCTACTCCAACATCAGTTGCATTGACCGAAACCCATGCCCTAGCGTGGACTCCGCCGGTCACGATCTAAACAAGATCATACGGACTGAGTATGATGAGCCTCTATATGTCGAGCTTGCACTTGAGGCTCTCGATGCTTGGAGAAACCCCGAGTGGGCAGGTATTTTCCACGAGACAGTAGGTACAACGTTTGATTCTTCCTCCTACAGGACCAGGCTGACGGCACACTCTTCAGGGTCGGGTAACTACCACAACCGGTGATGAGAAAGCCGAAAACCACCTTCGTCGTTCATATGAAAACCTGCGTAAAGCTGGGCAGTCCGCCAACCTCAAGTTCATACAAGGGAAGGATGAGATATTAAGTTACGTTCCCCAACTTCGAGACGCACCTGGAATAGAGAACTGGAAAGGTCTCTACAATAGTCATGGTGGCTGGGCTCATTCAAGGAAGGCACTTGAGAAATGGGGAGCTGAGGCTCAAGATATGGGCGTCAAGTTTGTTTCCGGCCCTCAAGGCACCATGGTTGGATTGCAGGTCGACAACACCGGACGTCTCGAGGGCATACGCGTTGCTTCCGGCGATGTTCTCCATGCAGATAGATACATCTTAAGCACTGGTGCGGCATCCCCTCAAGTACTTCCAGAACTGTCGAAGGAGTTGTGGTCCAAGTGTTGGGCTTTGGCCCATATTGAGCTCACCGAGGAAGAAGTGGCACAGTGGAAAGGTATCCCAGTTGTTGACAATTTTGAATTGGGATTCACATTTGAGCCGGACCCTGAGACCAGTAGGTGATAATCCACTATCGGTCACACTCGTGAGGATTGCTAACAGTCACAAAGGGCGGATGAAGATTTGCGATAACTCTCCTGGCTATCAATACCGCGCCGGGATCTATACCGACGGTTCGGGCAAGGTCTCGCGCTACTCCGTCCCAAGATACGCGAGCTCCAATTCAAATGATGGAATTCCTAAGGAATCGGCACTAGCTATTCGCCGTTTCATTGACGCTATAATGCCTCAGTTTTCAGGAAGACCACTTCTTGATGCAAGACTGTGTTGGTGTACAGACTCGCCAGACAGTCATTGGCTAATAGACAGACATCCAAAGCACCAGGAGCTCCTGCTGGCAACCGGAGACTCTGGCCATGCTTTCAAGATGTTTCCGATAATTGGGAATTACATTGCTGACGCTCTAGAAGATCGTCCAAAGGGATTAAGGAAGGAGTGGAGTTACGGCGGAAGGACAGCTCAACCTAGCGAATCACGACCAGGGACTGAAGTAAAGGACTTGAGAGACGTCCTGGGATTGGATGCTAAGAGTAAATTGTGAGCTCGACGCTTATTCAATGAACCGAGAGCTAGGCACACCGTCACCGAAAACGCATAGGAAGTAGCTACATGTAACAAACATTACAGAGCTAAGCCGTGGATGGATCTCAATCCAGAAGTCAAAGTCTAAAGCTTTGAAGGCCCGAGACTAGAGAATACACGGGCCCACAGCTGCACAATTCGAAGTAGTCAGAGACTGTCATCGTATATACCGCTGAAATCTCTTCTATAAAGCTTGACACAGGAGGCTGATTTAATTCATATCGTCCCACATTTCGGTCGCAGAACCACCAGGATGTTGAGAATCCAAACCCCAATCAGATTTACGCAAAATACTCCATGGTATGCTAAGCTCCGAACATATTAATCAAAAGCTATTAGTTACACTTTCATGCCTCAACCGCCCTTATGTGTGAGGGAAATCACCTAAATGATCAATTACTGACGCCTACCACAAATCCCAAATAAGCTCGCTTCCCCAGTGCAAATTCTATACATGCCGCTTCGACCTAACATTGACTTCTATTTCCAACGTGGAAAGTCCGCATAGTTGTAATCAAAGATCGCCCATGCCTTGGCTTCATTTTCAGGTGTTTGCGTTATTTGGAATCTCCTCCTGTTAAGTACAAGGTTAGTTTCCAATACAACCCACGTTTTCTCTTCGTACATACCAGTATTGCTCAATGTCCTGCGGGTTCCCACGCATGAGGGTCCAGAAGATGAAACGCGGAGTCCATCTAACATTCAGTAGCTGCGGATCAAAGTCCTCCCTGATTCTTCCAAGATTACTGCTACTCTCAGGAAATGCATCTAGCTTTCGGTCCACAAGATCGAACAAAGTTGCCCCGGTACGTCCCTCCTGTTGAACGAGACCCTGCTCATAGCAGTCAATGGATTCCACGTTCCAGTTCCAACTCTTTTCTGGACTATACTGCCTATTGCTATAGGTCATGTACTCGAAGAAACTATCCAGAAGAGGTGTTTCGTCCAGCGCCATCATACCCAGGGCTGTAGCATAGCCTTCAGAAAGAGTTGTTTCCCTTTTGGCCGTGCTCATGTAGCCACAGAAGCTATGGTTGCCTCCTCCTTGAAAGATCAGTTTTTGTCTGGCAAGGTAGTGCGCAAAATGGCCATATTCATGTGCCATCACAGTTGGATTTGCAGCTTCGACTTGGGGAAGGTTGATGAACGGAACCTTGTCTGCCCGGAAGTAAGTGCCGCTATCTACTGCTGGAAACCAGACGTGAATCTGTTCAATCTCGTTTTCCCCGGTGGCGACCTGTGTCCGAAAGTAGTCTGTGATAGTTCTGTATGCATCGTTTACTGCAAGACCTAGGTTGTACTCCGAGTAGTAGTACTCGGCTTCTACAGCCCTCAGTTGTCCTGCACTGACAACCCAAGAGTCATCTTCGATATCGAGTTTGATTAATTTCGTCATCAATGGATCGTTCGAAGAGTAGCGAGATCCAATCTGGTAGTTTTCACTCTGAAGATATGTGAATAGCCCAAGGACTTTGACACTCTCGCCGGGCACAGTAAGAAACTTGAAAATGGCTTCGCCATTGGCGTCCGTGGTGGCGCCTGCGGGCTTTGTCCGAATCTTAGTATCGCCATGGTAAATGTCTGCACTCGCAATGATTAGCGAAAAGCGGACTGGTTGTGACTGCAGGTTTCGATCTGCAAAGGTGATCTTCGCTCTGAAATAGGCAGGAAGATTCTGTTCCTGTCTATTCTGAAGGTTGTGTTCGTCTTCTGAACAAGATGGCTGTGGTGGTGTGGGGCAAGGGCAGACGGTTACCGTGCGGTAGACAGTTATCAGCGTATTGGGGTGGCTAGGGTTTAACCATGACGACGATCGGATGCTAGGAACGATAGTCGGGGATGTATCACCACCAGGGATAGTTGTCGAAGATACGTCGCATATCGTTGTAGATGTCTGATTTGCAGGAGTAGTTGTAGAGGACACATCGCTAGGTACAACTGGAGAGGATCCAGGAAATGTGCCATCCTTAGGCTCGGGTTTCGTCTCGTCTTCGGGGCTTTCACGAACGGGCAGCTCCCCAAGGTCTCTTGGGTCTGCCTCGTCAACACCTCCACGTATGATTTCATCCAACTGAGCATTGATGGCGAAGTTCACATCATGATCGTACTCCGCAATAATGCGAGCCCTCCAACCATCCTCTTGAGGATCTCTTGCCAAGACAACCCCGTTGCTATCAACAGTGACAAAGTCGGAACCCTGTGACCCATCGTCTAGTCCAACAGAGAGGAGAAGATCCTGTACGGGTTCGGCAATGTCAAAATAGACGGAGTGTGAGAATGAAGATTGTGGGGCTGCAATTGTTTCAGTGTGAACAACCCGGTTGGGATCATGAGGGTCTGTCCGGGTATCGTTAGTGACTAGGTAGGGTGAAGTAGAAAAGGTAAGAGTGACTGAGTCGGCAGTGGCGGCGAGTCGAGAGAATTGAACGACCGCGTTGATGAACAGCCGACTTCCATCTTCTCCGACGTAGTCGGATACCAACGAGACCGTGTCGGTGGGGATAGATATTTGCCAGCCGACACCGGGCTGAGTGGCTTGAACAAACGCGAATGTGATCGCCCAAACAAGGGCCTCCAAGATGCGAGCCATGTCGTAAGGGGAGAATAGGCAGATCGCAGTCTGCTATTCAACTTGTGGAAAATGAGATACCTTGCCAGTGGTTGGTCGTTTGAGAATCAGAGTTTTGATATCATAAGTTTCTTCAAGCGAGACAGATCTTCGTCATATATAAATCGCGGAACATTATTAGACACCACGTTAAGAACTACGCCTCCGCCATGAGGGCCGTTTCGCACAGAATCAAGCACCCATCTAGTTCAGCTCTACTACTTTAGTAAAGAAGGCGCAAAGAAGACGCGCTAAGGTCAACCATAAGCCAATCCAGCTCTCAAATAGCGGGTGTATGAATTAGCGTATCTACTCCTCAGTAGCGTGTATTTTAGGTCTTGCGTCTAGCGAATAAATATGCCCAATTCGGGACAGGAGTGAGAGATTATGCCTCAAGAGCTGATTCAAGACAGCAGTGGCGTATTCGTCTGCCTCGTCAAAAGTTAGTAACAGGGCTTGTACGGCTGATTGGGGATATCATGGAGGAAACGAAGCTGCACTGTAGCTGTCTCCTAACACACTCGACATACTTCTCATCTGCGAGCTGAGTCTGAGAGACTTGAATACACAGCAGACGTGCTCATTACAGTGCAAGCGCTCCTCAGCGAGCATCTTCTGATGGAGGCCTAAATTGAAAGACAAGGTAGTACGTGCTCTCAGATCAGATGGTGTGGCCGCGCTACCTACCACCAGAGCACTTAACCTTAATATTTTAGGTTGTTTAATAAGCTTATGCGCCTAATTCAATAGTTCGGATTTCACTTAGGCCTAGATTCCCGAGCCTGGCATGTGCCATGGTTGTGGGCGTGGCAGTGAAGGGGCTGGGTGGTTGATGGGATGTGTCAGATTGGTTCTGGCGCTTGTGGCGTCTCTAGTTAAGTCAATTGCTTTCGCGCCTTGCTGGAGGGAGTTAATAATGACTAAATCGGTCTGAGCCTCTTTTGTTTTGCTCCCAAGGTTATATATCATCAAACTTATTTCCCTACACAATAACTCCGGGAATTGGAATGTTGCAATGTAAAGACGAAGTGTTGAGGCTGGTTCACAGCCTGCAAACCTAGAGGGCTTAGTGGACGTTATGGGAGAGCAGCTCAGCACGGTGGACCTAACTCCAGTCACGGGGCAGCTTGGACAGGAATGTGGCCGTTTTGCCAAGGAGATTAAGCTCTCCCACAAATTGTGTCTCCCTTCACTCACATGATGGTTGTCCGGTAGTCTATGCACTAGTTTTAATGCACCACGTTCACAGGAGACGACTCCACCTCAATGGCGGGATATCGAAAGCTTGTCTACTCAGCATGATTGGTATCGAATTCATTACTATGCATGAACCTGGAGTAAAAGGGAACTCTAAAGCCGTCTCGGCGTCCGCTGCTAGGGAAAACCCTACAAAGGTGCATTCCACGGGGTTCAGCACAACGTCCACGACACAACTAAGTTTGGTTCATCTCAGACCACCGGCAAGCAGGAGTTCTTGCCCTGTCATATATCCCGTCTTTGCAAGCCTGACAAAGATGTTAGTCATCGGCGTACGTGTGCGATTTCTAAAGTCAGACAGACATCACTACAACATTGGACACTTCCTCTGGTACGCCAAGTCGATGCACCGGGATACTTGTCGCTATGGCCAGTCCCGGATCCGTTTTCTTGAGGGCTTCTATGTCAGCATTGCTTCTGCAAGAGCTACAAGTTGGGTGTCAGCTCCCCTATGTCAACATTGGACGTGCTTTCGGGAATTCACTTAGACTTGGGGGCAGGTATCATTCCAGTCGATCCGATCAAAGCCGGTAAAACCTTTCACAGCCAAGATCAGCTTAAGATCACGGCCATTGATGTGATGACATCACGTCTTACCACATTGACAGTAACAGATTCCGGGGCCAACACTGTAGCCAAATTCAGACCCATTGAGCTTCGCCATGCCAATTAGTCGAAGTCAGCGTTCAATATGTATCTTGCATCCCACTTACCTCAGAGCGCCTTTAGATGCCGCATAATGACAACCGTTGATTCCACCTCCTCGGGCCGCAATACTCCCGACAAGAATGACACGGCCCCATTTCTGGGATCTCATACCGGGCAGACACGCTTTAGTAACGACGAACTGGCTCCGGGCATTGACTTCCATCACCTCATCCCAGTCATCTTCTTGAATATCTTTAATATCACGGATTCGTCTTCCAAGGCCTGCGTTTGCCACAAGGATAGATACAGAATTGTGTTTCCCTGCAACTTCCGGGTTATTTAAGAGATTGGGCACAAGATCTCGAGTCGAGTCACGAGAGGTGAGATCAGCCGAGATGGGAAGAAACAGCTGCTCCGGATAAATACGCTTGAGCTCAGATGCTAAGGCTTCTGCTTTATCCTGTATGATGGAAGTTATCATGTCAACTAGCGATCCCATTACCATAGTGCCTGGGTACCTCCGCGGGGTTGTGTTAACATACCCGACTCGATGAGTAATGCAAAGCAATATCACAGCCCTCAGCAGCCAGGCCTCTAGCACAAGCTGATCCAATACCGCCGCTGGAGCACAAAGTTTGCGAGGTCAGCAAGGCATAGACTGGGGGTGCATAGCGTACCTTGCACCAGTAACGAGAGCTAGACGACCCTTGAGCCGGTTGTCGACTGGCTGAACGTTGAAAGTCGTCATTGATAGTCTTTTCGTGGTGCACCGTTGAGATTACGAAGGATGGTCTGTTTCACAGCAGAGCAAGGAATGTGGCGATGTTGTGAGGCAAAGGTGAACGACGTGGAAGGTTCAAAGACACCTAGATCCCAAAGTGCGGAGAAGGCGCAGAGTTGCCCGAAACTCCGAATCGCCGATCGGAAATCTTGTTTATCTCACATCCCACTCTTCAAGGCCGCAATCTATTTGATTCGTTCCGTCATGATCATTTTAACCCGTTACAGGTCTCTCGTACCTATTATTTCATTTTAGTTCCATTTTGTCTGGTTGTATTATGCACAATGTACATTCACATTGGACACCCCAGAATATTCTTGGGCTGAACCCCAGATCGCAAACCCGGACTTCTCGCCGCCGCTAAGGAAAGTTTTGCCATAGAAGCAGAGCTGCGGAAACAGTTTCTGCATAGAAATGTTGACTGCTTCTTTATGCATTAAAGCCTTGTAGAGCAACGATCGGTAAAACAAAATAAAACGCAAGTCGAGGACTAGTTTCGACGCCCTTCAATCCGACTACAGCCGTCCCAGAGCTGGGCTCAATCGCAGGGAAGTTGTAGGAAACAGTCTACATCTGCAGGTTAGTTGATTGGACCTATTAACATAGCCGTCGTTCTTCATCATTTTTTGAATCCCCGAACCCGAAAGCTTGTAGAAATATATTCCAGGAGTTATCTTATTCAAGATTACCACTGCAGGTCAATCATTTAGGTCCTGCAAAGAAGACTAGAGTCAAGTATTAGGTGTGCTCTTCGAAACCTAGCAAGAAGAGTAGAAGTGTTGTGTTTATTGATAGAAGCAAAGAATGCTAGCAACACGTAGTACAGCCCATCAGGGCCCGCCGGTGAACAACAAGATGTCCTTCCGATCTTCCAATGAGTCTTGGCGGTATAAAAAAAAGCAACAAAGGTGATTTATCATCCTCGACGAACCCGGGGACGTCCAATTATAAGCCGAGATAACTTTAAATGATCAAAGACTATAATAATATATTGAGCATAATTTTCTTGTATTTTTATTTCCAAGTGGAAAGAAAGAATTTCTGGCTGGATATTGTAAAGAAAGCAATGTAGTAGTGCCCTCTTTATACTGGTCTTAAGTCGTTCGCGTGACAAATTCTCACTTGGTGTCGTGTCCTCAATTTCTTTTATAATAAACGTAAGACTTCGTAAGGCTCCAGGCACCTTTCATACGGACACTCCTCTTAAAATTTACGAGTCAAGATGTCTGTCTAATTCATGCGATGTTGTAAATAGTTCAGGTTCGACGGAGGGTCATTAGGTGCTTCCAACTTAGACGGTGTCGGCACCAACTTGGAAACCCTGGGGTCTTTAATCCCTCGGCCTCCGAACCCCGCGTAAGCAAGAACTCCCCGCTCAAGTCTGCCTAGTGGATTGTGGTCTAGACCTCCACGTAACATCAAATCTGCCTTATCAGACACGCTCTACGTGGCATTTTAGACTAGCGAGATTTGGCTGCCCACATGTGTGTTCGATGCTTTAAGGCATACCTTAACTTTATTTTCACAAGGCTTAAATAACTTCATTGCACTCTCAGCATCGATATCAACATCCTACGCCATACACAAGTAAACCTATCATCCATACAAAAGTCGACTCGGGAATTGCCTGGGAGAGGTGCACTTCATCGCCGTTAGGCCATTATTTACGACTAGAAGTACGAAATGGCTGACACGGGGGTGGAACTTGATCTTTCCCTACGACCGCCTGGTCAAGAGGGATATACGTGCTGGGATCCATCGAAATGTAAGCTTTGCAGCCGGTTCCGGGACCCTGAAACAATCCTTCAGCTCTTTTTGAAGCGATTTGTGATCTTAGGGGAGACCATGGATCTTTTGCACTGGAGTCAAGAAGGTCAACGGTGCATGCTCTGCATATACATCATTGTGCGGTTTCTTGAAGAGCTGGGAGGCCCCGACAACTTCATCTCAGATGCTAATTTCATCGTTCGGTGGAGTTTCGATCAGCAGAAGGATGTTGGCTTTTCTCAGATCACCATGTTTGAGTTCGAGATGAGCTGGGGCTTCCCCCAGATGAGGGCAAAGAATGTCATGATGAATGCCTTCACCTTGGGCGACGAAGAAGCGTCTGTGTGCGTTGCTTTTCGTCCTCCAAATCCACTTGTCGCATCTCCGGCAGCTTTGGACACGGCGCGAAATTGGATCGAAACGTGCGATAATTCTCATACAGCTTGTGCGGCTAAAGCACCGGCAACACTTCCATTCCGAGTGCTCGAAATTACAGGAGATCCCGATGCGAATATGAAGATTCGACTACGTGAGAGTAGTGGCGACGAAGGAAAGTACACGGCTCTTAGCTACGTTTGGGGCGATCCCGAGGATCAGTATACGACGCTTCGAGGAAACCTTTCAAGACACCTCGTGGATGTTCCCTTCGATAGCTTGCCGTTCACTGTGGCGGATGCAGTGTTGTGTACCCAACAGCTAGGTCTGCGCTATCTATGGGTCGATTCCCTCTGCATCGTACAGGATGATCTCGACGATAAGGCAGACCAGGTGGCGAACATGGCCGAAATATATGCAAATGCGTACGTGACGATTTCGGCAGCCAAGGCATCCAGCGCCAGCGAAGGTTTCTGCGATCCTCGACCTCTGTTACAGGGTCTTTTGGGTACATGTTTCAAGCTTGAGGTCGCTGTGCCGAAGGACGTCAAAGGGCTCTTGCAGTGGATCGATGCGCACAGAAACAATCCAGACTACTCGAAGCTCAGTTACCGTGATGAGGTGGAGGTATTGTTTGAGGAAACGCCGTGGTATGTGGACAGGCAAGCGTGGGCAGCGGGCTCCTCGAGGGTCTGGATAGCGGGACGTCCGGAAAACCAAGAAAGCGGTGATCTTATTACAGCTCCGAGGATTGACCATGAGCCCATCAGCAAAAGAGGGTGGACGCTACAGGAATCTTGGCTATCACGTCGCATGCTTATCTATGGCTCGGGCCAAGTACTCTGGCGCTGTCGAGAGGGCTGCAAAGCTGACGGAGGCCAAGCGCCTTACCTAACAGAACGACAATACGAGTTCCAGAGCCCAATAGACAATACCAGCAGGGCGTTTTTCCAACATGCTTGGCGAACTTTGCTCGCAGACTTCTCGAACAGGCAGCTCAGTGACCCAACTGATAAGTTGAACGCGCTGCAGGGAATCGCGAAGAAGCTGGAGGAACATACTGGTGACAAATACCTTGCTGGACTGTGGAGGGGTGACCTAATCAGCGGATTATCTTGGTATCAAGATATGACAAACAGAGGGGCTGAAAAGATTCTCCTCAGTCCAGATCGAACATGTCCATCTTGGTCATGGGCAAAGGTGGATGGCCCTCTAGTATTCTCAATCGCCGAGAATGTGACAGCTGTAGTAGATAAAGCGATTATGACAAAGAATGAAGTTGCGGGTGACTCTCCTTGGGCAACGAGGTTGATAGTTGAAGGGGAGATCACACTGCGAGCACCCATTGCCCAACTCCCAACTCTACAGCTCCTCAGCAACTTCAAATGGTTAAGTCAAGATTCCAGCCCACAGGCATTTTCCCACCACATTTATCTTGATGGAGGTCTATCCAACTCCGACTTTGAGATCGGTGTCGTCGATGGAGAACCTACCATCGGCTGTCCCGACGATCTGAAGTTCATGGAGCTCAGCAGAGGGAAATGGGATGGCCGTCAAAACTTGGCAGCTGAGTCTCGTGGGCTGATACTCGTCCCTGTTGAGGGTAGACCAAAGTGTTATCGTCGAGCTGGATTCTTCATCGTCGCCCTAGAATATGATGTAGACGCCGCTGCGAGTGGGCAGAACATGCTACTCTGCCTTTCGGTAGAGGAAGGAAACGTACGGCCAACGGCATTTGGTCAAATGTGGACAAATTGCCTAGAGGAGGAATTGATTACCCTAGTCTAGGCAAATCGGATGATTCAGAGCTATAATCGTTATATTTACTCCGAAGTCACGGGCAATGGGGTCTTGGACGGGTTGATGTCTGGGTATCGCTGCATTCCCTGCAATCTGGTCCTAATTCGGGGTGAAAACCTGGCCATCCCGACCTAGACTCTGTCATTTTTGCTACTACGAATATCTTTCAACTCGGTCGCTTCAGTTAATAGAACGTAGATGTTCAGTTTTCGTAATTAGCTTACGATAAATGCAATATCAATGGTCTGCTCACCGTGTGGCTGATTGCGTACAGCTGCAGATGCATAAAGTGCGATAACGCTAAAAAATAACCCCATCACCTCCTACATCGGCGAGGTCACCACCAAACTCACCCTCATCTCTCTCCGCCCCAAACTTGAACAACCCGAAGAACTGACCGCGCCCTGAATGCAAGAAATGGCTTGCGACTGCTGCGGACCACACAAGGAGGCCCTTGAGCCGGCACTTACTCAAATGGACCCCCAGAACGACGATTCGAATTATCCTGGGAGCGATGCTGCGCTGGTCACCTCACTTCGTACCGAGACTGAGCCAGTGAAAGACATCGACGGCCTGGACAGCACTGAAGTCTCCTGCGACATCGACAAAGACTGCGCCCCAACTCAATCTGACACTTGCCAGGTCCCCGTGACTCAGGAGCCCACCAGTGGATGCAAGGATGGTTGCTGTGTTGACGAGAAACCGACCGCCGCGAGGGTAGACGATCTCATCACGTCCGCTAAGGCCACGAACACTACCGCCGGATGCTGCGACTCCAAAACCGATGTGGAAGCTCTCGAGACGGAGATGGACGAAAAGCCCGTCTGCTGTCAGGACAAGCCAAGCCCATGCTGCGACGTCTCCTGTCTTGATCGTCTTGCCCTGCGCGAGTGCAAAGTGAACTGCTCTGTCACTGATGACGCTGATCCGCTCCAGAGTAAGCCATACACCACCACATTCACTTTTACCTGATGACTAACTTTCCTCCAGGTCTAGGGACGAGTTCTCAGTCGAGCACGGCATGCTGTGGAACGGTGGACGGTAAGGCCTGCGGTCAACACCGACGCTCGACTCGCGATCGCTATGGCGCTACCCTTGAAGCACTGGGTTGCATCTGCCGAGCCCTCCTCGCTCGTGGCCTCGAGTCTTGCTGTGAGACGCGTCAGCCCTCCTCGATTGAGAGAAAACGATGCTCAAAGAAGTTCAGTCGATCGCTCCCACGAAATTCACTGGATTCTTGCTGTGCCACGGGCGCAATGACGGCAACTTCTGAGCCCGTCAGTAGAATGAAGTCCAGGAGTTCTAACAGCAGCAGCTACTCTACGCGAGGCCAAAATGGTACATGTTCGACTACGTTCATCGACACACCCAACGTGCAGTCGGCGAAGCCATCGTGTGCTGACGCTTGCTGTTCGTCTCAGAGACCGAAGGGTTCTGTCACCAACCTCGCGCAAGCCTCAGGCGCGAAGACACCATGCGCCAATGGCTGTTGCTCTTCGAAGAAGCCACAAGTCCCTGTTCCTAATGCAATGAGACCCTGCACTGACGGATGTTGTTCCGAGAAGACTCAGTTAGCTGGAACAAGCTTCCCGAAGGTCGTGGCGACACAGAGATCATGCGCCGCTGGCTGTTGTTCTTCGGAACTGGATTCTGTTCTTCCGCTGTCCAAGTCAACAGCCTCAACGACTGCTATTACTGATCTTGAAGGCCAAGTCGCTGGCCTAGAGCATGTCGTTCTCAGCATCTCGGGCATGACCTGCACGGGTTGTGAGACGAAGCTCAATCGGACGCTTGCCAATGTAGGCGAAGTGAAGAACTTGAAGACTAGCCTGATTCTTTCACGAGCTGAATTTGATCTTGACCTTAGATCGTCGTCCGTGGAAAATGTCATAAAGCACCTAGAGCGCACGACTGAGTTTAAGTGCGAAAAGATTGACGACCAAGGCTCGAGTGTGGATGTCATCGTATCCGGAGACCCATGCCACTTCATCAACCAAGGATGGCCCGCCGGAGTCATCGATATGACTGTTGTCGACAATGAGGTAGTCCGAATCACGTTTGATCCGACGATCGTGGGTGGGCGAGACCTGATGGAGAAAGGTTGGGACCATCCGCAGACTCTGGCTCCTCCTCGTGCCGATCCTTCTCTCGAGGCAGGCAGTAAACATGTTCGCCAACTTGGATACCTTACTTTCCTATCCGCAATTCTGACGGTTCCTGTTCTGGTTTTGGCATGGGCACCTCTGCCAGAGCGAGAGATTGCCTACAGCTCTGCATCGCTAGCCCTAGCAACTGTTGTCCAAGTCGTCATCGCAGGCCCGTTCTACCCAAAAGCGATCAAGGCACTTGTCTTCTCCAAGGTCATAGAGATGGATTTGCTCATCGTCTTGAGTACTAGCGCAGCATACATCTTTTCGGTGGTTGCGTTTGGCTTCCTGATCTCGGGAAAGCCTCTCAATAGAGAACAGTTCTTCGAGACAAGCACCCTTCTCGTTACCTTGATCATGGTCGGACGTTATGTTGCTGCACTTGCCCGCCAAAAAGCCGTGGAGTCCATCTCAATTCGGTCTCTTCAAGTTTCAACTGCTATCCTTATGAATGAGAGCGACGGCATAGAGCAAGAAGTGGATGTCAGGCTCCTGCAGTACGGTGATGTTTTCAAGGTCGTTCCCGACACAAGCATTCCAACTGATGGAACTGTCATCTCTGGATCCAGCGAAGTCGATGAGTCGATGCTTACGGGAGAAGCTCATCCTGTTGAAAAGCATCCCAAGTTGTCTGTGATCGCTGGGTCTATCAACGGCTCAGGCACTCTTATTATTCGCCTCACTCGACTGCCCGGAGACAATACCATTGACGCTATCGCTGCAATGGTGGATGAAGCCAAACTCTCGAAACCCAAAATGCAAGGACTCGCTGACCGTGTGGCATCCTACTTCGTCCCAGTAGTGGTGGCTCTGACCATCATCACATTCTGCATTTGGATTGCCGTCGGTGTAGCTGTTAAGAAGCAATCTGGATCCGTGGCGACTGTGGAGGCCATCACCTACGCGATCACTGTGCTCATTGTGTCTTGCCCGTGTGCAATCGGGCTGGCCGTTCCCATGGTAGTAGTGATCGCAGGTGGTGTGGCAGCGAAACTTGGTGTGGTCTTCAAGACTGCGGATGCAATTGAGGTGGCATACAAGGTGTCCGACGTGGTCTTTGACAAGACTGGAACGCTGACTCAAGGCAAACTCACCGTTTCGACAGCCTGGTATGCCACAGACGAGACTGATCCTTCTTTACCACTCCTGTTGGGCTTGGTTAGCAATATACGACACCCGGTCTCAGTTGCGGTGGCCTCCCACCTCAAAGGCCAGGGACTCGAGGCAGCGCTCGTACCCGAACCGCGAAGCCTTACCGGCAAAGGAATGGAGGCCACGGTGGGAGGCAGGACGTTGCGTGCTGGGAATTCCCGCTGGCTGAACCTGTCCTCCCATATTGCTGTACAGTCAACTCTGGCCCAAGGTTACACAGTCTTCTGCTTCGTTGTCGATGATACGCTTCAAGCTGTCTACGGCCTCGAGGACTCGATTCGACGGGACGCGTTTGAGACTGTCTCCAAACTACAAAGCCACGGCATTTCTGTTCATGTGGTCTCTGGAGATGACGATAGAGCCGTGCAGAGTGTCGCAGCTAAGCTAGGTATTTCTGATGCCGAGGTTCGCTCCCGATGCTCTCCTGCCGACAAGCAGGCATACATTCAAACCCTTCTTCAAAGCAACGACGCGAATAGAAAGAAGCCAGTGGTTGTATTTTGCGGCGATGGTACCAATGACGCCGTTGCCCTAGCTCAGGCAACTATCGGCGTCCATATGAACGAAGGCACCGACGTTGCCAAGTCTGCGGCAGACGTTGTGCTGATGCGGCCTGACTTGTCTGGAATACTTACCATGATAACGATCAGCAGACGCGCTGTCCACCGCATCAAGTTCAATTTCGCGTGGAGCTTTGTCTACAACGTGTTTGCGGTGCTCCTCGCCGCAGGCGCTTTTGTTCGCGCAAGCATTCCTCCAGAGTTCGCAGGCCTCGGCGAGTTAGTGAGCGTTCTGCCCGTTATCGCTGCCGCAATGCTTCTGCGATGGTCGAACGTTTAAGAGGAGTGCACAAGCAGTGGTGCGTCTGGTGATAAATGAAGACCTGGAGTCGGTAACTGTGGTAACTGATGACGAGAAAGGTCTCCATAGTTTGCATAGGGAAGTACGGAAAACCAAGAAGGAGCGTTTGGGCATCATGCTGTGTCTCTCACTTGCCCGGTGGTGTTGGTAAACTGTCGTTTCAGTAAAGAAAATTGAACATGCTCGATACTCGCTCATTACAGACATATTGTGCAATTGCTAAGGTCAGATGTGCGTTGGATCATCAGGGTGTGATGGGCCCACTGTTTACATGAGCATTGGATACCCTACCTACCTCCAAGATCAAGAGAGTGAATAATGAATGAGAAGCATTACTCGTTAACTTGATTATATGTATATTGCTAAGACTAAGGCCGTCTCCCAATTTCAGGTTGGTTGAAGGATTCTTGCATGTGTAGACCCCCTATGGTTTATCCTTTGAGGAGTAACTACAGGTTTGGGTCTATTCTAGCTCTTTCATTCCCACTTCGCCTTGTTCTTCTCAACAAATTCCTTCCAGCTCGTAGGCTTCTCGCTAAGGAGGGCCAAACTCTCTGCCAAATCAGCTCCGCCATAGTATCCCGGGTCCTGGAGGAGAAGCATGTTTTCCAGCATCTCCTGAGCGATGTGGGGCGGCAAGAAAGACTTGAAGGTCTCGGAAGGAATCTCAATAGCCTGAGCAGGCTTCCCAATCACCTCGGAGAACTCGGACACAACCCTTGCGGGGGTGTAGTAGTCTGTGGCGGCGTATATGTGTTTGCCTAGGGCGGATGGGTACTGCTGGATCGCAGCCTTCACGAACTTGCCTATAGAGGTGTGAGCATACATATGTGAGTTTTGAGTCAAAATAACGCACCTGTGTCCTCAGCAACATCAAACAAGGGAATCTGGGCCTTCTCGGGGGACACCGGGAGCGCCAAGGTAAATTTTCCGTCGTCCCCCTTGCGAAGTTGGGTGAACATGTTGGACATGAAGAGGCCAGGCATGACAAACGTCGCCGGAACACCACTGTCGCGAATGTACTTCTCAATCTTGGACTTTCCTACGAAATGGCTGATGTTGGGCAGACGGCCTTTGCTGGCTTCCGTTGTGTCGATGAGGGAGGAGAAGATCAAGTGCTTAACGCCTGCCGCTTTGCTAGCGTCGGTGACAGCCTTTCCTTGTGCGATCTCAACGTCATCGTTGGCGCTCTCCCAGAAATTGGTGATCAGAAAGACGGTATGCGCGTCCTTGACTGCAGGAGCAGCCTTTTCCACCGAAGCCATATCGGCCTAGGAGACAATGCAATTAGACCCCGCTCTATCATGCCCGAGGGACGCAATGGACGGAACTTACAGCTACCACCTCAACGCCCTTGGCGGCAAGCTCCTTCGCAGCCGGCTTGGACACATCACGAGTGATGCCTCGGATCCTGAATTCCTTGGAGAGTGTAGGATCGTTGAGGATGGCACGAATGACAGAGCCACCTTGGTTGCCAGTGGCACCAAAGACAGTGAGGAGCTTGGACATGGTGTGTTTGGTTGGCGGGGTAAGTTAGTGCTTAGTAGGTGCTGTACTGTACTGTAAGGATTGGGGAGGTTGTGTAAGTGCGAAAGCTGGACGATTACTTGACGAGACGGTGAGGTTTTGTGTGGATGGTTTTCTTAACTCTCCGGATGTCGGATCCCAAAGTTTTATACTTCTTTGCATTCTCCAAAAGGCAAAAGGAAAACGTTGATGAAGAACTGGCGTCACTGGCGTTCGTACTCAAAGCTCCCTGATACGCAGCCTTACCAATCGGGATCTCACTAGTCGGTATTTCGGTGAATGCCAAGACCGCGCTACAGCCCGACGCGGGGCCAATTCAACCAACCGCAGCGCCGCCTACAGGCCACTGGAGAGCCTGTGTCAGTCAGCAGCGCCTGGGTCTCTCTGCAAAGCCCCCGCCAATTTCCTACGGAAGTCCCCAGAAGTTTGGCTTTAGCTTGCGGGAGCTGCTCGGGCTCGCTCAAGTCGGCGAGGTGCGCTTATCGGACCAGAAGCCCCAAGGCCCTTCCATCTCGCGGTTCGGGCCTCGCGTCTAGGCTAGTCGATGAGTAAAACCTTAGTTAAGCCTGTAGCAGGTGCGCAACATGCCTGTTTTCCGTCCCATCACGTTACTAAGCTACAGCGGCGCAAAGTCACAACATTACAACCATACTAGTACTGGGCTACCTATCGGACCCTTGTGTCGCAATATTGCATTATTAATGACGAACGTAACTGCTGTATATAAAATACTACATATTCCTGCTACCGATTAGAGACGCAATTATCACTCTGCGTCAATCATCATCAAGTCCCATCTATAAGCACACTATATCCCGCAATATCACAACCACCTCAGCCACTGAAATATTCCAAAATATCCCAAAATGGTAGCAATTGCCACGATCAAGAACGCCAATACATCATTGCCGTCAAGTCTACCCGAGGGCTTCACTGCAGTCTTTCTTGGCGCAACCTCCGGCATTGGACAAAGCGCCTTGAAACAGCTTGCGGTCGCGACAAAGGACAAGTCCCCACGCTTCTACATCGTAGGCCGGAGTGCCACGGCGGCCACCCCACTGCTTGCAGAGCTTCGTCAGAGTAACGCATCAGCGATAATCGAGTTGATTGAGCGGGATGTCTCCCTGGTACGAGATGCCGATGCTGCTATTCGGGAGGTCATCCAGCGGGAGAACAAAGTCGACTTGCTCTTCTTGTCTGCAGGATTCATCCCCTTTGAGGGGAGAAAGGGTATGCAGCCCGCCCGCCGTAGACTCGTGTTTTGACCCAAATGCTAAAGACCTACCTAGAAACTGCCGAAGGACTAGAGCCTTCTATGACAACACGGTTCTACAGTCGCTTCCGAGCTACGGAGCTGCTGCTGCCTCTACTGAACCGATCAGACAATCCCCATGTCGTCAACATCCTAGCTGGCGGCCAAGAAGGTCCTCTAATCGAAGATGATCTTGATCTTGCGCGTCCAGGGAATTTTTCGTTTATTCGGGCCTCAGCGCATGCCACGACCATGCTGACCCTCTTGCTAGAACGGGCCGCGCAGGAGAATCCCAGGATCAGTTTCGTCCATGCGTTTCCAGGCTTGACCAAGACGCCAATCTTTACTCGGGGGTCAAGCGGAATCGTTGGAGTTATCCTCAAGTGGCTCATAGCGCCGCTGCTGAACACATTTGTTTCTGCCAGCGTGGAAGATGTCGGCGCACGCGCTGTGTTCTATGCCACCAATGCCAGGTATACGGTTGAGAGCGCTGCGGCATTGGCGACCCCCATTCCACAAGGCCTAAACAGGGCAAAGCAATCAGCCGGTGGCGTGTTTTTGGTGGATGACAAGAGTGAGAGCGTGGACAATGAGAAGGTCTTGGGTGAACTGCGGGTTAAGTTGGGCGAGAAGGTCTGGCAACATACGAGGGACGTCTTTCAGAGGGTTATTCAGTAAAAATTGGGAATTAATTGTATAATAATAATAATGGGGTAGCCATCGAGAGCAACGGTAAAGGTAATACAGTCATTCATATGTTCATAAGCAAGCCATACCAAGGGAACCGCATCAAGAAATCACTATTTCGAGCTATGCGCCTAGCCAAATTCTTTCACAAGTTAAAGATAGCGGTCAGAAGGTCCATACGCGAATTTTGACGTACTCTTCACAACGCGAGCTCGCGTCCTGTCGTGTATTGATGCCTCAACAATCGCGGCGCACAATCGACTCAGCTTGGCGAACAGTATTGGTATGGGGTAGGATACACAGCTAATGCAACAGTTCTGCGCCATAATAAGAATGGGATCAAAGAGCTCGCCTCGATAGCAACATATCGGAGCAAACCAAGCCAATGCTAGCGATTGCATCAGCAAGAAGGATGATATCGACCAGGTGTTCGAGGGAGAACTTTGGGGTGTAATATCACGTGATTGCGCTTGCCCCTCCAAAACTCTGGCACCAGCTCCTCCTTCCAGCCTGCAAAATGATGAATTCCTCAAATTCACCAGTCTAAACACTCGTCAATTGAAGCCTTCGCGGCTTGAAGACGGAGATCGAAATGGCAAGGACGGAGGAAGACATCGAAGGCTCCGATGGCTCTGAAGGCTCGCACGAAAGCGAAAATGAGTCCACGGACGGTAGCTCGGAATCGTCAGAGGGAGCTGAGGATGAAAGTGGCTTTTTGGACGTGATGGCTGTCGAGGCCGAGGATGAGGACGACTCTAGCGATGATGATGATACCACTGCCGATGATGAATTCGACGGACCATCTGAATCATTCCACTACTTCTCAAATCTGCCCTTTGAGCTCCGCCGTCGAATTTGGGAGCTTTTCTGTCCTGAGCTGTGCCTCAAGCCTCGGATCCTCGACTTTGCTTTCACCTTTGGAACAGCCAGACATCGCGATCCATCATGGCTACCAACGAAGAAGGTCTGGACTGTGCACGATGGTATTACTCTCGAAGACTCAACGGCGCCTATTCGGACTGTTTTATCGGTGCATCAAGAGTCACGCGCGATGGTCTTGAGCGTTCTCCCGGACTCCTTGACTATGGATGCGGGATCAGATGATGCTCTTATCCGATTCAATCGAGAAACAGACTTGGTCATGGTCAATGGACTCTTGGATGCCAATGTCGACGATGCGTTTCACCTTCCAGGGTTCGCGTCCAATATTAAAAACCTTGCCTTGGCTGACGTCGAAGCACATAATCCTTACCTTGCACCAGTCATCTCCAACTTGCTACAAGACTTCTCGAATCTGGAGACTGTATTTATATCCATTTCGAGTGGTGAATTTCGGAAAAGAGACCTTACCTGGTGCAAATCGAGTCTCGTGAACCAAGCGTACATTGAGACTTTTGAGAAGATGCCAGGTCTCGGTGAGGACATGGAATATCTGCACTTTTGGCCTAATCTCCGCAATCACAAAGACTTTGCGAACTTTCGAGTTCCTCGAAGAGGTTGTACAGATTTGCCGGAACCGCTAGCAAGCGCGTTGAGCCAACGGGACATTGAAGCATGGCCGCTTGTTCTCTTCACCTCTATGCGTCGGTACGAAAAAGTGCTCCAGCTCGATCCTGAAAACGATGACTACGGTTCTGATGACACCGCATCCGAATCCGATTCCGAAGGTTCACAAACCGTGGTGGACGAATACGAGAGCGATGGCATAGACGATGCCGAAATCCTGGAGACTTTCGACTCGTCAGATGAGGACGACCTTGGGTCAGCGGCTTCTGATAGGCACCTTGAAGTAGATGGGGGGGAGATAGAGGCCCAATTCTCTAGTCCCGAACCCGAATCGAGCTCCAATAGCGACGCGACACCCGTAAACGGAGGACGAAAGCGTCGAATTGTATCCGACTCAGAGGACGACTCAGATGCGCCTGAGGAGCCCACAGCAAAAAGGGCCAGGACCGCCCGCGCTGTCTTGTCGGACTCAGAGAGTGACCAAGCATCGACGCAGGAAAATGCAAGGAGCCATAAGGGTCGACAGTCTCGGGTAATACTCTCCTACTCCGAGGATGACGACACTGGCGAGACTCAGACGCTTCCTAAGCAGTCGAATGGCTCGGGAGAAGATGATAGTGAACCTTCCCAGCCAAGTGAGAGCCACGATGACACCGACGATGAGGACGACTCGGATGAGGATGAAGAGCCAGCACCAAGGCAGCTTTCGCTTGCCGAGCGCCTCCGACTCCACCGAGACGCTAATCCTATTCCTGAGGGGAGTGACGATGATAGTAGCCGGGCGGCGGATTCAGAAGATGACGACGGGGATGGGGATGAAGATGATACTGGGGGTGGATTGATAGACACCATGGCTGAGGATGAGGATGAGGACGAAGAAGGTTATTATGATGGCGGTTAACTCTAATGCTCGCAGCATCCGGCATGCTGAGCTAGATTTCATGATTTCATCCGGTTTCATACGCATATTGTGTACAACATGGTTCGCACTATATCATTATAATACACTGAGGATTCTCTAAACACATTCATGCTGGCAAAAAGTTCAGAGACACTTGTGGGCTGCAAGAAGGTCGACGAACTGTTCAATCCGTCGCTGACGCGTCTCAGGGCGTTTCGCGGTCTCAATCCGTTGGAGGAAGGCGTACCGCTGCGTACGATTGATCGCCTCGAAGAACTCTCGAGCCTTCTTGTTCCGGTCGAGGGCAGTCTGGAAGTCGGCCGGTACTTGGATATTGCTGCTACCTGAATACGCCCTCTCCCATCGCCCGTCCGCCTTGGCTGCATCAATCTCGGCCTGACCTGACTCCCTCATCCGGCCCGACTCAATCAAGTCTGCGACCTTGTTGACATTGCGCTTGGACCAAAGACTGCTTTTTCGCCTTGGCGTGAACCTCTGGATGAAGTGTTGTTCATCGTGTCTTTTCTTCTGCCCGTCGATCCATCCAAAGCAAAGCGCGACGTCCAGAGCTTCATCGTAGGTGACGGTGGCCACGCGTGACCCTTTCTTGTTCAGCTTGAGCCAGATTCCATTATTGCTTTTATGATTTTCCTGCAACCACGTCTCCCAAGCACCCGCACTTTCAAAGAGATGAGCTGCGGCGCCTTGTGTCGGGGAACCGGCTGATTGTGGCCGAGACACACGGCTGGTGATGGATCTGACCCGTTTGGACATGTTCAGAGCGGTGAAAAGACCCAGGCGGCCCGATGACAGAGCGGGCGGAGGATGGTTGGAAAATAGAGGGTTCGATGCAAAGTGATTGCTTGCAGGCCTTTATATTTTGAATCAATTGTGGCTGTTGGGGAGAGGTCAAAGAAGAAACAGCGTGAATGCTGTAAGGACGTAGGCCAAATGGGGATTGAATGCGATACTAGACAGCGTAAGCATGAATGAGAATTAATTCAATTACGTTCTGTGTTGTCATAGTCCTATCCAAAACCTCAATTGACATTAGAGAAGTCACTATTGCTTATAAAAACACGCAGCAAGCGGTTTAACATAGAAATTAGAGCATCGAGGTGAAATGCTTCCTCGCCTAGATCCAGGTGTAGGGTAGCTAAACATCCGCCCGGGTCCTAAATTACTGTCAACTCGGTGAGAAGGGCGAGAATCTCATCACGTGAGGAAATCAGATGGTGAGGATTTGATGTTCTTCGCGGGGTTAATGAACCATCTCGAGGTGAACATTCTGCAGAATCTCATGGGGGCGGCGAATGCCAAATATGCCACCTGCGAAAAGACCTTGCCTCCAATGTAAAGGTAGAGTAAAGATTCATTGTCTCAGCACCTGCTCAAGACGGAATGCTAATCACTTCATCAGAGAAGCATGTAAAATGTAAGATGATCTACACAATATCTCTACTGGTTGTTGGAGCAAACAGGCTGCTTGAGGCGAAGCTAGCAGCATTAAAACTGCGATACTAACAGACTCAGGTGACGAGGAGAGACCAAAGTGTCGTCGATGCCGGTCCAAGAATCTCCCCTGTTCGCGCCCGGCGAGGAAGACTGTCTTTCGAAACGCGTCTACGGCCAATTTCAACGGTGAACAGAGGTGGGTGAACAGTGAGATTAAGGAATGTAAGTCATACATGTCATGTTCTTGCCTAGGGACAAGCAACCAAGAAATTTACTCACAAGAAAGTCCGCATTGATCCGCATGGCTCGAGTTTGGGAGTGGGAACGACACCTGCCCCCGGAACGGAAGCACTTGGGGCTTCTCGAACAGTCTCGACTGACGGGACGACACATGGCTCGCCGCATGGCTCACAAAGCCCCCAGCTCTTCAACAATCCCGCCACAAGTCGCACTATCGGCGCGCTTAATCTGAGTCAGGGGCCTCGTGGATTTCGAGACCCCTTGCCGCAAGCAAGGGGCGAAGACCCTTCCCCCAACTTGAATAACGGCTCTGATCTGTATCTGCCCAGCATTAACACCCCCGTTGGGTCGTACAATGCATCGAATAACCGAGCAAACACCTTCCTCCACATGAGGCAGTTGGGAGAGGGGGTTTCAAGCAAGAAATCCACACACTTTCCGCTAACGGATCCCCAGGAGGCGTGCCTGTTGAGGTACTTTGTCGAGGAGTTGTCGCATTGGGTACCATAACCCCATCACCAACGTTCCATATTAGTCACTCATGGCATGGTAGTTCGATCTTTGTGACGAGAAACGGCATTTTCAGCTGGTGGTTCCTATCCTGGCTCGACGGCACGCCCACGTACTCCACTCAATCTTTGCTCTTGCAGCGCGTCACCTCACACGCCTCCCAAAGTTCCAGACGCCAAAAGGAATCCTGTATCAGGGGCAATTGCTCCCTAGTCTTACAGAACACGACGCAGTTGAGTATATGCTGAAATGCATTCCGGCTTTGAGAGAATTCCACGACACACAAGACGATGAAAGTGTTGAGAGCATCATTGCGACGGCAGTCATTCTTCGTCAGTTGGAAGAGATTGACGACGAAGATGATCGATCTGGGAGACCGAGCACTAATGGTGAGAGCCATGAAGAGCCTCGGTTAAAGGAACAGGTGAACTTCCTGGCCATTATCGATGCTGTCTTGAGAAGCCCGCCCTCACAAACCCTGTTTGGCCGACGCAGCTTGATCCAGGCCGCCTACTGGATGGGTGTGAGGCAGGAAATCTACCACTCCTTTACGAGAAAGCAACCGCCTCAAATGGTTTTGGATCCAGAGTATGCACACGGAGCGTCTAAAGCGAATAGGATTGTGATCCATACGGCGCAGGTCGCCAAATGGCGTTGGGCTGATGGATCCGAGGGAGAGTGGCGTAAGCATGACCCGTTGTCCCAAGCTGATGGGATCTCGTCAACGGAAGCAAAACTGATGGACCATGCAGTGCGTCTCCAAAAGCAAGGCGAGCAACTGGAGGAAGAGGCCCAAGAGTATCAGCCCTTCTTCAGTCGCGCAGCGGACAGGTCTAATGGGGAGGTATTCCCTACCTTATGGTACGCGTCCGCTCTCGAGGTTACGAGCATCCAGCTGTCGATGATTGCAAAGATGGTTTTACTGGCAGAGAACCCCTATCTTCGGTTATTCCCCCCCCTGCACTTCGCAACGATCTTTCAGCTGACATGCATAGCACCCAACCAACAAGCCGGGCTCAATGGCGAGAGATCGAAGACCAGGTGCGTCGGCTGCTCCTTGAGCTTTGCGGCATCTGCATATGTCACCCTGCATGCCCTCCGGCCCTGGTCCATACCGCCATCGGTCTGGAACTTTACGGGGACTTCTTCACGGACCAATACGAGCGGCATGCCCTCAGAGGCGTGGTCGATAGACTTCGAGACGCACGTGCGTGGCCAGTGAAGAAACTATCGGACATGTTTCGGTAATCAATGGTAGGTATGAGTCTCAATATTGATGCGATTGATGTTAGTTGGTACCACTATTACTTCATTGCTTGCTGAACTACGTGGTTGAATGCACTGTGCCCTTGGAGCCAAGAAGAGAAGTTGCTGGGTGCTTTGAACTCGGTCCCTGAAGGGGACTGATCCGGCGGCGGGTTAGACGTGCTTGGAATCTTACTGTTGCATTTTTCTCAACCTCTCGAAACTTCAGCATCTGAATTCATCGGAGAATCTTCAAGGATGATGATAAGATGGCAATTATTGTAGGCTCTGTTGGTGCAAACCCTGGCAGATGCCGATCCGCCCCACCATCTAATCTCCGAAATTATTCGGAGACTCCGAGCAGACAGCATCGTCAGCTACGCGTCAACAGACAATTCAAATCAATGGTTCTTCACATCTATTGAATTGAGCTGCTAACTTCCCAGAGATCAAAGCTGTGAATGTGATAAAGTATCCTCTCGATCGAAGATTCGTAGGCAAGGGGGCAAGTTAACCTATGGTGTTCAAGCTGTCCCTGAACATAATGACTCCTAATTAAAGTAGAAGGTGGCGTCAACTTGAAATCGAAGATTGCAATGCCGAACGCAAGAGTGCCAGAGATATCCTGCAAAGTTTGGAGCTCGTTTGGGGGATCGGCAGTTGACAAGTTGGATTATAGTAGATTTGCTTAGGTGGATGATCTCAATGACCGATGTCTATCTATGCGAGCTGTGCTCACTTCTCAAAGGTCCGAAGAACATCGGAGCTAAGACAGCGTCAAGTTAAGACTATTTAAATGCCGGGCAAGAAGTAATTAAGATCAACCATCAACTGATCAGCAGAACTCATGAACCTTTTCGTCTTACGTGGGAATGACGGTCGGTATGTGGATCTCGAATGTTTAGTACATGTTTTCGCACCCGAGTCAGGTAAAGAGTCAGATAATGATTCAACTAAATTGGAACATTGTCCCGGCTCGAGAATGCCTAATATCTAGGGCTTGATTGTGAAGAAATATGTTGCGGCAAGGCGGTTTGACCCACGCTGGCCACGCGAGTACCCGTGCAAGTGGGCGAGACAACAACGGTGGAGGCATTTCCTTTCCTCACGAGGCTAGGGTGAGAGCACTGTTAGCGGACTGTTGTGAGACAGAACCCTCTGGAGGAACTGGTGAATCCACTCCACGGAGAAAATAATGCAGCCACTGTCTGCGTTGCCATGCGATCCCACGCGAGGGTGTTACGATGTGGAAATATGTAGGGAGAAGTGAAGAGACCTCGATGGCCTCAACGATGAAATGAATCTTCAAGGGAGTGAATGAGAAGGCTGGGGGCTAGTCTGGACTGATAGCCAGCGTGGCTTGAGACACATCGGCTTTAACTCTTACACTTACGTTATACCTCGAAAACCTTCCGTAGATGCCGATGGCGGGAGTGGCAGAGGGTGGTACGGCTGGACTGTGGAGTTTGCCAGGAACCCGCAACGGTCCACAGGCACGCCTGAGCCTAATTCTCAGTCACACGAATCACGGAATACAACTTGTGCTGTACGTTACGACATTCAACTGGAAACTGCAGGAGCATTGTCTCTCCCTCACAGTGAGACACGTCAGTTTTCCCCTCACCAATCTGCCAGAGGTATTTTGAAAAGAAGACGTGGCGGCAGACTTCCATGCGAGGGGGGACAGCTTTTTCTTGGGGGTGAGCCGGTCGCAGGGACTCCCATACTTCCCTCGCGTAACGGAGCACCCCATCCGGTTACAATGCACGATCTAACGCAGGCTGACGATGGATGATCTAACAATGTTGAAGCCGAGATGCAAACCAACAAGCCCTAAACCTGCTGGGACTAGGAAATCTGGACTCGAGATCGGACGATACTGATGGTGGAAGAGCCCAACTCAAGGCCGTAGTGCTCAGATAGTCAAAGGCATACACATCGATGAACGGCTTCCCCCACGCGGAGCTGCGCAAACGGTGATTGTCAAATCTCATTTCTGACTAAAGTTAGGTCTCGGCGATTTTTCAGCTCGCCAAAAACACCATCCGCAGCAATGCCGAAATGTGATGGCCTGAGAATGGACGAGATCTGCCGCCACGAAAAGTGATATCGAGTTCGTGATTGCATCCCTGGTTGATAAGAGTTGCGAGGGGAGCTAAGAATCAGCAAAGAGCCCCAAGGGGAAGTAGAGAAGAAAAAACACGGGCCGTGGTGCTGGACAGAGTGGCTGATAGAGTTTGGGACAATCAAACAGAACCAGTCCGAGCACGTCCGATTCGCTCATTGAGCCAGCCCCCGATGACGATCTCTCACTGTGGCTCACGAGCCGGCGCGTCTTTGGTCCCCTTGCGCGACCCATGGTTTGCTGGGTTGTCCCGTGGTTGGTGATGAGTGGTGGAGAGAGATGGCTTTTGCTGTCGATCCCTTAGATGTCTCAGCTCTGAAGTTCCCTGCCGCCCTTGCAGGCCTCAAAAGCAAACAAGCGGCAGGGAGAATGGCAGTTGCTCAATCAATCATTGCGGCCATGGCGTCGATCTGCATTTGCAAACTGCGACTATTGACAGCTGACCCCTTGGTTACATCAAGTATCCCAGCAGTGAACAGGGACGTGCTGATGCAAGCAACAGAGTCGGGGTATGTTGGGCTGGGGCCGCGTCCCGATTGACCCCCCCGTCACCCTACCCGCAGCATGGTTGACATCTGGGATCGGCAAGATTAAGACAGCCCTATGTTCAAACGAGCCAAGATCAGGGCGATCGGAAAAGCGGGAGAGCCCCGTTGATCGGGGCCCCAGGGAGTGATGAGTGAACTTTTCAATTGCCGGGCGTCAGGGGTGTTGTTCGTAATTCTCTTGGCTGCTTGTGAGCCCGACCTTGCTTTTCTCGAGCGTCCTCTCTCTTGAGCGTCCCCATTTCTAACTGCACATAATAACTCGACCGTCTCCGCTTCCAGGGCTGTTGCGGAGAACAGCATTCCTGTCACTACGCTCCTTACTACAACTCTCCTTCCCATCCAAGCTTGTCTCTCTATCCCTCGTTCCAACACGCTTATCCAACCGCAACAATGGGTTCGGAACTGGGAGTGAACGAGGCAACCAAGCCCGAGGCTCGCCTCGATGGCCTCGGAATCTTCTGGATCACCTTCGCCGTTGTCTGGACTCTATTCGTTGCCGGCGGAATGGTGTTTCTCTACCGCCGCCGTGACATGCCTATGCTGAGAATCCGTGGCCTCCCTCTATCATTCGGCGCTGTCATTTTGCTTCACCTCTACTGGGGAGCTGTTCAGGGTGGCTACTGCTACGGCCCCATCTTCCCCGCCGTCGTCGAGTTCTGGATCATGGGTATCTGGTTGCCCTTTGGTATTGCCTTGTTCCACGCTTCCAACAGTCGATTCTTGCATGTCGCCAAGAACCAAAAGAAGCTCTTTGCGTCCGACAATGCTCAGATCAAGCCAGAGCGCGTCAAGCGCGGCGGGCTCCTCGGCCGTTATCGCAGCATGGATTATACCAACAAGATGCTGCTTCTCGTTAGCGCCGGCATGCTCTTCCAGGTGAGGATTCCTTTCCAAGCATGTTGACGTCCAAGGCTAATACAGATAGCTCTTCTTGACTCTTTTCATGTATCTGATCTCTCGGAAATTTCACCCTACATTTGGCATTCCTGGAACTGAGCCTACCGGTACCGATATGCAACAGAGGACTCAGATGGGTCGTGGTTGGGAATGGTGAGTTATAACGTGGTCGATACTCCATACTACCGCTGACTATGGTCTAGGTGGCCTTCTGTTTTCTGGCAGTTCTTCTGGGCTTGGATTGTTGCCCCCGTTATTCTGTGGAAGTCTCGTGGTATCCGCGACACCCAAGGATGGAGAGTTCAGACCATTGCCTGCTGTCTCGCCAATCTACACGCGACTCCCATGTGGCTTGTAGCGCTCTATGTCCCGGCCATGGCGCCTGTCAACGATAAGTGGATTCCGCCTCAGTGGTAAGTACATATCAGTTGCATTTGTGTTGGCTTCGCTCTAATTCCGCCTAGGCTCGCCATCTCCATTATGATGCTGGAGATCTTCACCATCTTTCTTCCATGCTGGGAGGTTCTCCGACACCAGTCTCTCCGACAGGAGACACTTGACTCCATCGCTCAGTGGGAGTCTAACAATAAGTCCTTTGGAAAGGGCGGAGCAAGGTCGGTTGCTACTGGCTCCACTACAGTGGCTGCTTCGGCTCTCACGGCCTGGTCTAAAGACGGCTCTGTCAAGTCAGGTTCTGGCGAGAGCATCCTCACTATGGGCGCTCTTGAATATGTTCTTGAACGCAATCCCGAGCCCCTTCAGCAGTTCTCGGCGCTTCGCGATTTCTCTGGCGAGAATATCGCCTTCTTGAGGAAGGTCGCCGAGTGGAAGACGTCCCTGCCTGCCTCTGCCCGAGATCCCGAGACTAGTAAGGATAGTGCCATGCAGGAACTCGTCCGCGAGCGTTTCAATAGCGCTCTCAGAATCTACACGAGCTTCATCAGCTCCCGCGACGCTGAGTTCCAGGTCAACCTGTCCTCCCAGGACTTGAAGAAGCTCGAGAACGTCTTTGAGTCCTCTGCCCGCATTCTGTACGGTGAGAAGCGCGCAGTAGATCCGGCGACGCCCTTTGACGCATTTCTTTCACCCAAGGTCGATTCTTCAGCATCGTCTTCCCATGGATCTGAGAAGGGGATTATCACTACTTCCATGGATGAGACTGACAACATTGGTGATAAAGCCTTGTACTGGGGGGAGATTCCTACGGATTTCGACGAGACGATTTTCGACGATGCAGAGGCTAGTATTAAGTACTTGGTCCTAACTAATACCTGGCCTAAGTTTGTCAAGGACAGGCGATGCTCTCTTGATTCGAATGATACCCTCGAGTCAGGAAATGCTATTCCCGCTCTGACTAGGTAAATTTGTTAATGGGGTTTGCTGGGACTCGGAGTTGGGATGGAATGACTGGATAGTATCAATAACTATAGTTATGTATAATGTAATTACAACTCATACCCAGACTCTGGAGTGCCCCTAGAAACACAACCGACTCTCCGGCCTTTATGATTACGAGTAGAACATACCAATTCCCCACTAAGGGCCTGCGTGACCTAGTCAAGTACCGTATGGGTTCACGTTATTCATGCAGATGCACAGCCGAAGTGGAGGTCTGGTCGCAATTGAACTCGTAATCACATCTGCCATCAGCCATGCATATACTTGGCGTTGTTCATGTATTCGAAGAGTCAGCTGTCGCCTCTGAACTAACCATATTTTCCATATTGCATTAATTCAAACAGCCACACACGGCTCGTAACGTTTTTGATTCACCATGATTTAAACCTGACCCTCCCCAGCTGGATCAAATTCTGCTGCAAACCCCAAGAAGACATTGCGATGGCGCGTTTGCCTAACGAACTCCTCTTGAATATTGGCGAGCTTAGCGCACTAAGGACCGTCGCAGTTCTTGCACGAGTCAACAAGAACTTTTACCATATTTTTAGTCCGATGCTCTATCGCCGTAACATGACTGAAGATGGCCCCATGGACTCCTGCGTCATTTGGGCTGCGCAACGAGGCGTTCTGAGCACGCTGAAGTTGGCCCTCAAATTCGGCGCCAGTTTAGATGTCGACGGCTCTAGAGATAAAAGCGACTTCTTGAAGCGGTGGGGAGAAATTCCCGGGTGGAGAAGATATTTCGCTACACCTCTTCATCATGCTATCAAAAATGGTCACCATGAGGTTGTGCGTTGGCTCCTCGAGAATAACGCTGACGTTCATGCCCCCTCGCGCGAATTCTGCCATTGCCCGCCACGAATCGACGATCAAGAATTCACCCGGGGATGGTATCCTCTACACACAGCAGTTTGGCATGGCGATGAAGCCATGGCTGCGTTGCTCATAGAGCATGGGGCTCGCTGGACTGCGGAGGGACATCCGGCATTAAACACTGCTGCTGAGTCCGGCCGGATGTCCCTCATCGACCAGCTTCTAGAAGCACCGGATGTTGATCCATCGGCGCTGGGGGTAACTTCTACAACCGCTCTACACCTCGTCGCCAGGTGTACGAAGCCGTCACTGGCAGCCGCAATCGTCCGCAAGCTGGTCGACCGAGGCATTCCGATCAACCAGGTGGGAGGTCGTGGCACCACAATCTATTTCGCGGACGCTGACGCTATCCCTGATCGTGGCACGGCACTCTTTTTTATCATACAGGCTCACCTCTACAATGCTGCAGTTATGCTGATTGCCTGCGGTGCTGATGCTACTATTGAAACCCCGCATGACAGTGAGAGCCTGCTACATTATTGTGTAGACGGGCAAATGCCTCCAGGTTTAACGGAGGCTGACCTTCAAGCTGGGAGGACAGCCGCCATGTCCTGATGTCACAACTTATTGCCCAAGGATTGGACTTGGAAGAGCGCAATGCAGGTTCCATACCCAACGGAACTCCTCTATTCTTCGCCGCGGCTTATGCGCGATGCCTTCCTTGTGTGGAAATGCTCTTGGAGGCTGGGGCTCGGGTGGATTCACGGACTTCGAGCTACATGGAAGGGCGAGACGAGTCCTTAATACGAGGGATACTGTACTCAACGCACTTAAATGGGCAACTTACAGACGAGAACTTTGAGCTGCTGGCAGATGTGGTGCGGTTGTTGCTGGCTCATGGCGCCAGCTTGGATCTCGTGGGCATGGAGCCGTCCGCTCTACAGTACGCCTGTGCGAGTGCCGAGATGTGGGAATGGGAGCCCATGGAAGTAATATTGGAGAATGTATCAGCTGCCAATGTTTCTTCAGAGCACGTGAGAAGCCTGTTTGGTACGGTTAATCCCATTACTCGTGACCTTCTGAGGCAGCTTCTCCAGCTGATTGACCCATCTGAGACTGGGGCCAGCTTGCCCGACGGAGGGTAGGCGAGGCTGAATAGGTAGCAACGGGAATTTCGGGACATTAATTTGCCCCGCGCTCTGACGCAATTCCCGCTTGAACATTGCTAGAAGCCTGCCCTGGTACATCAACTCGGGTCTACGGCTGAGGCTGAGCGCCAATCTGCCTCGCTAGGCAACTCGAGTGTTCAGTCTAAAATGCTTCTGGAAGGACTGGCGATCCCCTTCAGGCAACTGCCAAGTGGGCAGACACCACAACTTCGCGGCTTGTTATCACTGCTCAGCCTCACGAGCTGAGTATAAGATAGTTGGTCTTCCTCCGTTGTATCGTGATTTCCATTTCGCCTTCATTCAATAAGCATCATCATCATCATCATTCATTTCAAGATTTCTTAGGAGTCACACTTCCCATCGAGCACCTGAAGTCAAGCAAGCCAGCCACAATGTGTCTTCCTTTCAGGTCGAAGAAAAAGCCACAAACTGAAGAGCCGGCCGAGAAGCCACGGCCTGTCATAACGCATCCCACACCTGAGAAGAAGCCCACACCTGTGGCACCTGCTGCACCCGCTGCATCCGTTGCACCCGTTGCACCTCGTAAGCCCCGGAAAACTACATACACATCCAGCGGGGGATATAGCAGTGGGGGTGGCTATGGGAATAGCAGCGGAGGAAACACAAGCACTATTGGGCCTTGGTATAGCGGCGGTGGCTACGATGGAGGCAGTGGAGGTGGAGGAGGTGGTGACAGCGGTGGTGGTGGATGCGGCGGTGGAGGGGGCAGCAGCGGAGGAGGAGGAGGAGGTGGTGATAGCGGTGGTGGCGGAGGCGGAGGAGGTTGTTCATGAAGGAGGGAGACTGAAACTACTATAGAGTCGCGAAGGATTGTGCTCTTTGGAGTTGTGTAACGTTTGAAGATAGATTTTGGTGCGTCGGTTAGTTTTCATACCGTAGTTGACGATTGGATGTTTCAGATTTCGAGCCGATCTTTGCTGTTAGTCCTCGATATCGTTCTGCGTGTGTAATCAATGGAAGTACGAAAGCCTTTGTTGACTTGTTTTGATTTGTGAACTTTTCCGTTCCTTGAATTATGTTTCGAGGTATCAATAGATGCTCCATACTGCACAAGATACCCCCGAGATGTGCCCTTGCAAGATACCTAGACCTTACATTGACGTTTCGCTATAAAGGTACTACGGTCTAGGATGAATTTCTTTCGTATCATATGAGAGCTTACCTATTTGATTAGCTGCCCTAATCATCCCGTGTCTTACGTCTATCTGTGACGAAATTACATTCCAATTTGGACTCAGGTCGCAACGGGTGAGGATACCCCTCACTAACCCACCCGATGTTCATATGTCAGCCTAAGTCAAAGTTTCCGCCACAGAAGACGCATGTGCTATTGCATGGTTGAAGGGCCCGAACTGCCACAGTTTTAACCAAGTGTCATGACACATGGGGAGTCTAAAGTCTGTCTTGTTACCCTATTATAGAGTTTAACCACTTGTTCGTAAATGCTTGGACATAGTCACTGACATCGATCGAATGAGCGTCATATAAACATTGGAGTAAAGAAGTAATAACAACACGAATGGAAGGCGGTAAACTATATCTCCCTGGATACTTTCATGTTCTCTTGATCAAAGTGTTACGCATCTAGGCCGGCTGCTTGACTAAAAAGTCATAGATGTAGACTTAATGACTCTGGCATAGGCATATCCACCTCACAGGTGGGTATTACACGAGTGGTCAGGGGTAGGGTCACTACTCAAGCTACTCTGAAGTAGGCCTGTTGGATTCGTTGGCCATTCAACAAGTCGCCAAAACTAAAGGTTCATCTGAGAGGCATCTATTAGAAATCTAAGTTTCAGCGAATCTATTTTCCATGCCCCGTAAAGCGGAAAGATGTTTTGTTGGTAGTCCGGCTGCGACCGTTGAATAAGATCGGGATCTATACTCGAGCCTGCCTCCTTGCACTGATCTGGGCTACAGTTGAGTCTATCACCCTTTTTCTCCTACGTTAAAGGGTAAGGTCACTGATACAACCCTTAATGGGTATCCTCGCTCTATCAGTGAGCTCCACCAAAACTAGACGCCTTATAAAGGCGAGTAGCAGGCCCAGTTGCTGCGATTCGCAAGCACGAGTTCAAGCTTAGACCCCGAGGTAGACGGCGATCATCGACACAGCGGCAGGAATAGCCTGAACATACAGAATCTTCTTCCCGACGGTAAGACCGCCGTATGCACCGGCGACGACGATACAGCCTAGGAAAAAGAGCTGGATCTGGGCTGCGAATTCCGGAACCGGATGGACTAGACCCCAGAAAAGTCCCGCCGCAAGGAACCCATTGTATAGCCCTTGGTTCGCTGCCAGAACCTTGCTTTGCTCTGCAAACTCAGGCGTAAGTTTGAAGACCTTGCGGCCTCTTGGAGTCGCCCAAAGAAACATTTCCAGAAACATGAAGTAGACATGAAGAACCGAGACTGACGCGGCTAATAGAGGAGCAAGGAGAGCCATGTTGAGTGATTGAGGGTGAAAAGTTTATCTTTTTGTTGTTTATGCGAGTGGATCTGAACAATTAGACGCAATACCCTGTCTAAAGCGAAGAGTTCGAGTTGGGTGCTGGGTGCAAAAGATGAAGAATCTCAGGCTGCAATTACAGTGCGGGGGGCGGGGTCTTTTGTTGAACCATGCGGATATAGCGATAGGATTCGGGCTAGAACCTTCAATACGCTGTAAGCGGCACTGGACTCGGGCACGCCGATGATCCTGCCTCGGTGAAATTTGCGGTTCCCATGCCAACGTTCTGTATGGATCAGTAGGCTGTGGCACGTGAAAACAGCAGAGCAGTGGACATTGACAATGTTATACTGTCCCTCAGCTTAAATGCCGTGTAGGAAAGGTGGTAGTAGATATCCATCACAAGGGCCGAACACCGAAAGTTGATAGGTGGCGTCCCGCTGGCACAAACTGTGGGCTGACCGCTAATTCATTCAATGGGGCCTGTTGATTGGGCTTTCTTTTTGCCAGCAGTGTGTTTGGGTCTAAGGAACCACCGAAACTCTTGGAAACCGTTACACGCACCTGGGCCTCTGCGCATGACCTTCCGGGAAACTTGAACTGGCTTACGGTGTAACATGCACAATTATCGCATTTCTGCTTGAATTCATGAAGATTTGACTTCAGCATCGGTCTTTCTGCTGTGCTGTGCTATAGCACAGTCGATACAGCAGCATTCAAGTGATTCTGAGATAAAGTTTGTCTATTCGTGTTCATCTAGATAATGGTCTAGATATATACAAGAACCTAATTGCTCATATATGGTTCTTCATATTATGTCCAGGGAAATTCGCTGCTTACGTTTTAGTCATATACGGAGCCCTTTGACCACTTCGATCGAGCCCTTATTCTCTTTCCGTAGATGTAAAAGATGAAGGGCACAGGAATAAGCAGAGCTGCGAATCCTCCAGTAATACTCGAACCAGGCCCGACACCAATGTTGTGGTACATAGGACCAACCACAAGGGGAAACGCACCTGCAAAACAAGACCGTAGGAAGGTATTTGCTGCGACGGCAGATGCTGCGTACAAGGTGAATGTATCAACTAGATAGTTAAGCGCCGCCTGGAAGATGGTGAAGAACCCAGTTCCTAGCATGACCAGCCCGATGCAAGGAACTATCCAGTGGACATCCTTTTCTGCGGTCCAGCCAGTCAAAAACTGGCCTCCACTAAAGAGAACCGACCCTACCATCATTGGAGGTAAGCGCTTCTCTGGAACTGCTCGATTACCAGCTGCGTGGTAAGCTTTGTTATAGAGGAGCTGATTGTACACATTGGCACCACAGCCCAGAATGGCGCCTATCAAGATGCATAAGAATGGCAGCACGGCCACCAAGGGACTCCATCCACGAATTTCTCCAAAGATGATCGGGATTCCTCCTAGCTGCATGTATAGTATACCGTAGCAAAAGCTGGCATAAAGGGCGACTAAGAGGCAAATTGGCGTGCAAAGGAGTTGAATCGGGCGAAGCAGGAACTTCTCCGCCAGCTGTTTAAGGCTCACATCCCACTCTTCAAACTTGGCATGCAATGCCCAATTTCCGGTTTCGTGGCGAAGACGGCGAGCCTTGTACACAAGTAGCTGCGGGGGATAGCTTTCATCTGTGAAGATGATGGCGAATACTAGGATAAATGCTTGCAAAATACCTGTCAAGTATTCAGTCCAACGCCACCCCAGATAGTCTTGCTCTACAACGGCTGCAGACACAATAGGTCCTATCGAAACATTTGTAAGCTCTGTGACTTTTAATGGAACGGTAGAAGACACAGACCTAGAACTGGCCCACCCACCACGGCCATGGCATAGCCAGCCATCGCAATACCTCTCCAAGCAGGAGAATATAGGTCACCCAAAACTCCACCAGTGTTTGTAACGGGCGCAGATGCAAAGAAAGCACCCCAGAAACGTGTCAACATCAACGTTTGAAAGTCTTTTGCAGTCGCACTCCCAAAACTGAAGCAGATCGCAACGAACATGGGTGCTAAGACGGCAGCTCGTCTGCCGTAAACCTCACTGAGAGGAGCCCAGAGTAATGGTCCAATCCCAAACCCGAACAGGAACAAGGTTGTACCGAGAGTCGCAACTTGAGTAGAGACATGGAAGTGTTCGGCTATTTGTAGGGTCCCTGCCGAGTAGGCAGATGATGCCCAAGTTGCTGTCATTGTGACCAGCCCATACAGCAGCGTCGTTGACACCTTCTTGTGAGTTGGCCAGTTCATTGGGCGGTAGGGATCATCAGGGCCGTCAAAATTCACAAGCTCGGCTTCACTTGTTTGAACGTGAGATAGCGGGTGCGTGAATTGAGGAATAGGGCGAGATCGAATACGCGAGAGGATAGATTCTCGCCTAGAGACCGTTCGGGCCAAGCCTACACCGGTTGCAGATGTCGCGCTGGATACAGGCTGTCTCCTGCTCGTGGAAGTGTTTGTGCGAATGTCCTCCATGGTAGGACGATGACCATCGGTGTCTTCAACCTTTTCTCGATCATTAGAGGTGCCGCCTGACCCGGTCTCTAGATCGCTGCTATCGCTGGATTGTGATGGGTGAAGCGATTGTTCGCGAGTAGGTATACGGCCAAGACCTTGCTTGGCTTCGTCTGACATGATTGGCGACTCAACATTAGCTGTTATGGCTCGTAGGAGACAACTGTGCTCAATCTCAAGTTGAGATCGTCAACGAGAAGCAAAGTTTTAAAGAGGTAAATGAAGATCAAAACGAAGACTCGTCATTCGAAGACGCGAAGGCCGACACTCGGATCCAGGGTGTTATTCCCGAGACGCTCTACACTGAAAAAAGTTTAGTGGAGCCGTGACTTGAATTTTATCCCACTACACGCAATGTGATGTCATATATCCTCGCTATGACCGGTCCGAACTCGCTTCGGACGGTTATAACGGCACCCTGACTGAGGACTGGAACGGGACGATGTTGAAGCTCTTTTGGCGAACAAGCATGACTAATGAGATACAAAGGTAATAGAGTCGGCGGTAGAACTTCCAATGTCTCTCACTCGTCGTGCGCTCTTAATTTTCTTCAATTTAAGCTATTATTCCGCCACAGGGGCCACAGAAATAGCGACGTTATACATCCAGGAGCCTCGGATCAATTGGACGTTACTTTCAACAGTAACTTTGGAGTTGGGAAGTACCAGTGTGTTTCCATTGGGGTGTTGCTCTTTTCCCAGCTTCTCAAGTAGCTTATCGAGCTCCATTCCATCCACGATCGCCTCCATTGCCGCCAATCTCACTTTGATTGCCCGCTCTTGTGGCTTCAGATCTAGTAGCAATGAGAAACAGTCTCGAGAAGCCGTGACTCTGAAAGCTGCAGCTGCTAAAATGTTATCCGAAGATGCGCAGGCGGCATAGGGCATAGTCATAGTCATTGTCTGCGTAGATGGACTCCGGTGCCAGTAGGAAAATGGGTATTCTTTTACGGGCTCAAGCGCATGTTCGGGGCCATAGCGAAGCCAGCAGGTTGTGGCCCATCCCTCCCTGCCAGAAGGGCTGTTTCTCTTCGCGAGGTAGACTCTCTGTTTTTTGAAGGATGACGCCCGAGTTCCGAACTGAATAGGGGGTGAACGAGTTCGACTATATCGCTCGCGGTTACTTGAACTCTGGACTAGAGCGATGCCAATAGCCGACGCCGCATCGCCCTGGCAAATACATGATAGGAGACCGATGAGCTGGCCTGGGTTGCTCTGTTGCTCTATCAGAGCGATATCCGCCTGTATGCCTTTGTTGGTGATTGCAAGCGGTTCTCCTGAGCTTGGATGTGGCTCAATAGCAGAGGAGCCTCTGAACTGTGATGGGTGAGTAGCTAAGACGCCGATGGATGCCACCTTCATGGGAACCTTGGAAGAATCCCACGCAAAGATTGACTGGTCATCGTATTCCTTGAGTATCTCCTCCTGCAGGCGAGTGAATGCCTTTCCCCCCTCCCCATAGAGCATTGGCATGTTGATATCGAATATTCCAAGGAGGCAATATGCCAAGTCTTCGGATCTCGTCGTCTGCCTCCCCGCCGCCCATGACATCCTTCTAGCCACGCTGGCAGTTGTAAAATCCCCAGTCAGAAGGCTCTTTTCATCGATATTTGTTCTCTGAGCAATCCGCTCCGCAAGTTCGTGTTTACTACCGATGTAGCACCATTCGCGATCGAAGAACTCGACAGTTCTCGGGGCTAGAAGCTCTTGTAGCGTCCAGCCTCTGTCAAACCATCTGCATTTTTCAAAGTCCTCCCCCACTGGACCAGGCCCCGTATGATTGACATCTTCCAGATGGGCATAACAGCATTCGGAATGCTTGTACCAGAGAAACATAGCATTAATTGCTTCGGACAACTCGGCACTGCTTGTCTTGTCGATACAACAAGTATCAATCCAAGCATACTCGATTGGCTCGGGCAATTTCTTTACCAGTGTTTTCAGAAATCCAAGGATCTTGATCCATCCTGGCTCTTGGTCCAGATCGTCACGGTCGAGGTCTTGGAGAGTGATCTCTGCAGGACCCCAGGTGTGGGACAAGATGGCATATGGCGGTGGGTCACCGAGGAAATACTCTAGCTTTCGGGTTTTAATGTTGAGCAGACGCATTTTACTCTTGACTGGCGACGATCTTTGAAACTCAAATCCTTCGACATTATGGGAAAATTTCTAAAACGCGCATTTGATCCACGTAGAGTCACGTGTTCAGTCGTTCCTGGCGCTCTTGTGAGGTCATCGTGTAGGCAGAGTTTTGAATTACTACGTAGGTCCAGTCCTTCAAGGGAAGTTTTTGGGGTTTCATTTACTGAATCAGAAGTAAGATTTGTAATCCTATGTTCGTAGTTCTGGACAGAGACGGAGAAAGTGACTGCTGGCGGAAGGATTAACGAGACCATCCAAGAATTCTACCAGCAGTTGGGATTTGCATGAATATGTGCATCTACGTAGCTTCACTGTAGGCTCTGTGAGTCTCATGATATGCTATTTCGAAAATCTCTCTTCCTTACTCATCAACCTAAGGTTATAAGGGTAACACAGTTATTATCTCGTTCCTCTTTTTATTTTTACCTTGACCACTTAAACATCATTTTTACAGTGTAATAGATCAACTCTTGCCTAACGACATAGAGTAAAATCTTGACTGCTTGCGCCTAGCCTATATAGCAGCGTAACAGCCCATTCCCAGCGTGCGAGGGTGAGGGAAGGCTGCTTCATGTATTGACCCAAGCTCAGTCCTGCTCTTGAATCAAGCTTAGAGGACATGGTAGTCCCTCTCCGTATTTCCTTATGTTTGCATGCGAGACTTCTTACGGCAATTCGGTGCGAGATCCCGAAATCTTGAAGTGAGATCGTGATGGAGCTTTGGCCCTCGCTTACAACTATTGAGACCACCTGCGACAGTTCTGTCTAGCACCCTGGCGATCGGAGGCCTAAGGAACTGCGGACATGATACAGGCCGGGAAAGGCGAGACGAAAGGAGTTGTTCCATTGCTCGTGGTAGCCCCACCACCTTGAGACAGTGGATTGAGGTTCTTGGCGGTAAGATCTCCCTTTATGAAACGGGCCTTGGCATGCTAGCTAACCAATCCCGATTATGACTTCGGGTTTGGAAATTCTGTATTTATTTCCTGCGGCAAGGCCCCTTCGCTTAGGCTGTTCGGTAAATTTTTTGTATCAGAAGAGCGGCTACTGACGCATTTGAATGCTGTAGGCTAAGTCCGAGTCTCATCTTGCCGTACTGAACCCTCGCTTATCACGAAGTACGTTACGAAATCATATGCTAATCAAGGGTTTGATCGGACTTCTAGTTTGCTTGATAGAGTCGCCAACTATGAAAGCAACTCGGCGCCCTCGTAAAATCTCAAGTTCCTCATCTAAACCTCAGCTGCGCTGACTTTGATTAATTATCCTTCATTTCCTTCATTAGAATTCAGGTCTGTGACCGTTAATCCTTCTTTCCAACAACAACCACTTCTCGAATATTCTCAAAGATGAAATTCCACATTATTGCCTTGCTCTTTGCCGTTGTTTCCTCAGCGGCTCCTCTGAGCAAACGTGCTGTGTTCAGTACAAGTTCCTATGACGACCTCTCTATCAGTGGCGGAGTAGCTGGAAACGCTGCAAAGGAAGCGCTTGACAAACTAAGTGGCTTACCTGATGATTTGACTGTCGTGGAGAAATCAGATCTGGACTTTTTGAACAGTGTCAACCAAATTGCTAATGATGCTGAGACCGAGGCATTCAACCCTGCTATTGAAGCCGCTTCTGGAGATGAAGCGGACGCACTCCAGGTATTCCTCAAAGCCTCTATCTACCTTATAACGCAGCTACTGATATAATGGAACAGCGAGGAAAAATAAAGAATAAGGTTCTTAAGCTTACGGCCACCGTGTTGAAACTCCAAGCTCAGCAGGCACAAGGCGAGGACGTCTCCGACAAACTTGAGACCGAGTCAACAAAACTTCAGAACAACATTGCCCAAGATGAAGATGCTGCTGGTCTACCATCGACGTTTTTGTCTTTTGACGCTACTACCGATTAATGAAAACATGTCGAAGAACACGGAACTATATTGTCCAACCCTCAATATTACCACCGAGTTTGTGTGCATCTGGACGTTATCTCATACAAATGATGAACTGCTTTCTAGAATAAGTTCAGCTGAAAAGTGGTTTAATATTATTGGGAAAATACTGTCTACGTGTATAAACTACTCGCGACTTGATGCGAAAAAAGGCCGCGGAAGTGTCACTAGGTTTAGACACTATTATAGCAGCTATCTAAATTTACCTCACTCGAAACTCCTGATCAAATTTTTCTGATGCCCCGTGCTGTGACTAATTTTGAGTTCTAAAGTCAGCCTCGATATTGGCTCTGTGGGTTAATAACATTTATACGGCCTATCACACACTGGGGGGATTTTGTACCGTAGCTTAGAACGCTCTCATCAGGTATCAATAGTTTTATTGAGCTAAGCGAAACCACGTAAAAGGGATTTAACCGAGCATACTTGGTTGTCAACAAGCATATCCCAAATACGTTGAGCAAGTCAAACCAACGTTTCCGGCTTCCGGGGCGATGGTCTAATCAATTTTCTATAATACTCGCTGCAACTTTGAGAGCCACGTATCTCATTAGTTATTCTACAGCAAATTATAAGTTGTCTTCCTCGATCATTGCTTCTATGCGAGTATGGCGCGACTCGTGGATTAAGAATCTGGGATCCCAGGACATATAAATCAAGGCCATCCATGCTGGTAAAGTCGTAACTCCTTGCAAGCTCACGAGCCGTATCAGCTATAATTAAAACATAAACTATAGTCTATGGCCTGATGAGGGAATTTGTGCAGACTGCGAAGGGTGATCATAGCCTCACAGGGTGCATGCGTCGTATCATGCCTGTGGGGATAGCGATTGCCGAGGCGACCTCGTAATGTAAACATGGGACCTGCAGACGCACTACCGTCTTTCCAAAAGGAGATGGAAAACAGTCTCTCATATTTGCTCTAGCCTATTAGGGACGTGCACGCGAGCCCCTTGAACGAAATGAGCAGAACCTGAATTTGACCGAGTACTACCCTGAACAAATATGGCATACACGCGGTTGTCATAGATTCCGGCACTTAGGGTATTTCTTTTAGTTCGATTTCTTCATGTAAGGTTCTAAGACATTACGGAGGAACTCATGCTGAGCTTGGAACATCTTAGTCCGCTGGGTTTCCCATCCATCCTCTTTCAGCCATTCCTCGGCAGGTCCGATAGCAAACTGATCCTCGCCCTTCTCCAGGCCCTGAAACATCCTTTCAATATACTGGGCAAGTGGCATACCGATCTCTCCTCCGTTGATCAAGTCAGGTTGATGCCTTTCGTCATGCAACTCTGTCTGCACGGCGGGTGGGAATACCTCAACCATCCGAATATGGGATTGGCCAGCATCGCGAAGCTGCTGACGAACATTCATAATGAACGTGTGAAGTGCTGACTTTGATGCATTGTAATTGGGAGTCCGAGGCATCGAGGGAACCAGGCCAAGTGATGCACTGACATAAACGAGATGGCCTTGAGTCTGCGTCCTCAGCTGTGGGAGAAATGCGGCAGTGAGGTAAACGGCTGCTGTGTAGTTCGTCGTCAACTCGTCTCCGATGACCGACAACTCAATCGTCTCCGGTGTGGAGAAGTCGAAAGCGCGTTGAATGCCGGAGTTGACTATTACACTGTCGAGATCCGGGTGCGACTGAGTTATGGACTTTGCAAATGCCTGGATGCCAGCCAGGTTTGTGACATCGAACCGGACGCCGGTGGCTTTGTCGGCCCCGTGTTTCCTCACGAAGGCGTCCAAGCGATCCTGGCGGCGGCCGACAACGATTACCTTACTGCCGGTTTCAATCAACTTGGCGGCAAATGCCTCGCCGATGCCAGATGTAGCACCGAGAACGAGAGCTTTCTTGTAGAGTGGGGAAGGCATTGTAGCGGGTGAGAGGGTTGCGAACAGTGACCGAACGACTGAACGTAATGCGCGAGGATGTCGTGAAGCTAGCGACCAGAATAAAGGTATCTAATGGGCTTTTTATAGAAAATTATCTGGAAGAGACTTGGAAAGCCTAAGGCCGGCTGAATGCGATCACTTTGATGGTTTGGCAATTGGAGTTCAGGAAACATTAGCGTGAGAAGTACGAGTGCGGGGCTTAGGTCTGAGGAAGCGGACAAATCACGGAGCACAGCATGGAGACGGCAACACAGTTGTCCTTGGAGCGTGTCGATGGATATATTGTGGATGTGTAGGTTTCTGCCGCGAAGCTTCTTTAGTAGACCTCGCCCTTTCTGTAAGCCTTGACTCCGGAACACAACGCAGTCTCTAATCTCTACTTCTTTACCGGGGTCTAGATTCCATGATATCGTCCTTTTGCTATTATTTCTAATCAAATTTTTACGAGGGCCAATCGCACCTGGGAGACTTCGGGGCAGCATATGGCTTGGATTCATTGCCCAATGGACTTCCGACATGTAAGACACTTGACATGGCTCGATCCAGCAGGCTGAGAGAGTTTGCATAGCGCAAACTCAAAATTATTGCTAACGCCAAGTAATTTTATCACGTGCTGTGACCTGTAAAAGCCTTTGAGCTAAGGTAATAATTTAGTCGCTATGGCGCTGTAGGTTAAGTTGCCAAGGGCTTCCCTCCAGACCTTCAAATCATGGTCCTTGTTCTCCGCCGACATTCAATAGTGAGCGAAGGATCATTTGTGGAGGATGGACCACAGTTTTAGGCTAAAATAGTGGTTAGAATGATAATGGCGATGAGGTAATGTTGAAATTATGGATGGTCATATCACCAATTCTGGCAGATAATAGATTGATCAACAATGCACCCCCTCCTCGTCGATGTTGAGACGCGATATTTCTCAACACCTGTAATCTACAAGTAGACAACCTTACTCGACCTTACGCAGTGGGTTTTCTGTATTCCTTCAATTAATAAAAATCGACAATCTTAAAAGGCGCGCATGCTCGAGTTTGCCGTAATTCGTGACACTACTCCCGAGGGATAACCTCATTGTGGCCATCCGACCCGGCCTCTATGGCATAATGCTTGATAAATATTCGGGAGCCTAATACACCTCTTGTGGGTGCTGAATGTACATGTGAATTCACTGTCCTTGTGCTCAAGTCAAGTACTCTTGAGTCTTTCGAATGGATTCAATAGGTTGAGAGGAATGACACTCAGCTCTACAACTGTGCGCTAGGTCAGTTCACAAAACCCCCCCAGACATGAGCTCGAAACAGGTGTGATTCATAGCTACGTCGCGCCAGTGATATCTTACCCTAGTGCCGGCAAGAAATATTTAAGAATTAAGCACCATGCTAACTCAAGATAAGCTTAACCCTTGACACAGAGGAGGTTTCGATATCACGATCCGGTTATCCGAAGGTTTCCGAAATGCTTCTTACCTTCAGCTATTCCACTGCAATCCTCTCGCTTACTATTATGGCAGTTGCGCCATCGCCCTTTTCATGCTGGCACGGCCTCAGGTCCAAATTATCTTAAATTACTGAATCCCAGCCTGAAGCTTGCTGGAGCAGGAAGTAAGAGGGGTTGGCCGAAATGAAATGAAACGATACCTGGTGTAAGCACTGACCTCCAACCTCAATCTTCTGAAAACCCGAGGTCCGTCGCAACATCTTTTATTGAGGTCAATTCGCCGAGGCTTATTTTCAAGCTTAGATCCATAAATAAGTAGCTGGCAGGGGTAGGCCGCTGAGGCAGCATATGCGTTTGACTTGGCAATGCCGCAGCGCTGCCTCAAAAACCGCTCAACCCTGCCCAAATAAACGGCCAAAACGTAGAAGGCCGCAGCAGAGACGCGGATATGGCTTTCCCGGTCAACATATTGGTCTAGACCCCAAGCAAATCTTTTGGCCTCTAGTCAGGCTTATCTTACGTTATTGTTCATATCGTTGTGGCTGCGAATGAATGAATGCCACTCTCAGCTTATAATTTATTCCCGCGGCAGGGGATTCCCCAATGTCCCCGCAATGCACAATTCTCTCAACAAAAACTGGCCACTTCAGTAGAAGCATGACATTCCGTCTTACAGGAGGCTCGGAAGGCGCTTCGTCCATTAAGAGGTCCAGACTCACACGGCTAAATATGGGAGGTGTACGAGGCATGGCCTGATGACCGCTGACACTCTGGGGTATTCCCATACCCCGTCCTGTCAGTGACAGGGGCCCTGGATCTTCGTCTGGAACCCTTGACGATAGAAGCACCCAGGAACGCCCCCTTGACACTGCCACGGTGTCGATACAGGCGAACGCTACCTACCATGTCCCGGGGTTCGCATACATCAGAGACTTAGAGTTGCATAAAACCTACAGTGAGCGTCCACTCGTACGGTTCCAGCCTGTGTTCATCTTCTCGTTCAATTTATCGGCTTACATTCATATGAACAGGCTTTCTCTCTGGACTGGTTCTTCAAATCTTTCTGTTGTATGCCCATTGCTGGACCCCATCCATCTCTCATCTTGCCCACTCTCACAACTTTTGTGCCCTTTCCTTTATTTACTCTTCCCTCAACATGGCCTCTAGACTTCTGTCTTATGGCTTTCTTGCCCTATTCGCCTCACGAGCACTGGCATCTTGTGCTTATGGAACTCTACTACATCCACGATCTGAGGAGGGGACTGTTGAGGTCAAGGATTTCGCGTATGTGGGTGCAAAGGTTAGTGGTGCCCGAGCTTTGTTCATCTCCTGTGTTTTCGAGAGGCCACTGAGGTTTTTTTTGCAACTAATCTAAACCTTGACTCTTGTACATTTTCTGTATGCCCAGATGACTAACAATCGAGTTCTAGGGCCCTACAAACTGGCTCGCTCTAGATCCTGAGAAGAACGTATTATGTGCTACTGGAGCGAATCAATCCCCGATCGATATGGTTTCTGGATCGTTTAGCGTGATCCCGGCAGCAGAGCTGGACCTCGCTATCCCTGATATGACCGAAGGCACCGAGTTCGAAAACTTGGGAACCACTGTGGAAGTCGTTGCAGGCAACGGAACCATGAGCTTTGGAGGTGTGAGCTATACTCTACAGCAATTCCACTTCCACCTCCCTAGCGAGCATCTGGACAATGGCACAAGCATGGCGATGGAAATGCATATGGTCTGGGAGGGTACTGGAGGAGAGATTGCTGTCATTGGTGCATTTATTGACGTCAACGACGACTCGGATAACACTGGGAACGGTGGGGAGGATGTTCCCCCGACGTCGACTTCGGCAAGCGAACCTGAACCTACTACAAACCATACAGTTGTTGATCGCCGAGCCGCTGCCAAGGCGAAATCTGTTCGAAGAGATTTGACCAAGAAGCAATCCAAAGAGCGTCGACAGCTCCCCAGCATTGGAGGCAGCTTCTTCCACGTAGAATCTCCCTCTACGAGTGCCGTAACTGCTTCCAAGCTGCTCGAAACCGTTTTCGGATCTGTCGAGGAAATTTCAACCCCTGGAACTGCTACGAAGACCCAGCCTCTCATTATGTCCGAATTGGTTAACATCTTGATCCAAGGCACATTCCAAACGTAAGTCTACTTATCTCATCGGTCCCTATCAATAGAAAATTTGACTAAAGGCAACTAGATATGAGGGCTCGTTGACCACACCGCCCTGCAGCGAGGGCGTTAGATGGCTTGTTTCTGACCAAAAGCTCAGCATCCAAACTTCAACCTTCTTCAAAGCACGGTCTGTAATTGGATTCAATTCTCGGTTTCCCCAGAACACCCTTGGTGAACAGAATGTTCTTTCCTTAGCTAAGGCCGAGAAGTAATTCTCATCATTACGCAATAGCACACCTACAAGGATTTCGCGGAAATGAATGGAGAATGTTATTGTGTTCTAATAGACTGAGTACAGGATTGGGGTAGACGGTCCGTCCTAACATTGGGTGGTCATGAGTTCGGATATGGTGGATCGCGGGCGAACTACCGTCGTATGTTTACACGAATTTGCCTGGGTATTGTTTGCAATTGGAGAGCCGATCTTTGAATTGCTAAGCAAGAAAAACCACATGCTTGTATAAAAGAGGCAGGGAATCATTAGCTTAGAGTATTTTGTCTTCAAAGTAGCGAAAGGAGTTCTTGGTTCGACATCTGGCGGAGTTTAGAATAGGGGGCGTTGCAACGTCGATGATTTGAGGCTTGACCAATCTTGATGTGAATAATTTAACCCAGTTTGCATTCTTAATCTTCAAACCAGTATGTTAACGAATCTTAGCCTGTAGAAGACACTAATGAGTCTTCCAGTAGCTGTCTAATTGGAACTCACACACACACTTGGAGAATGCGTTACGTGTGAGGACGAGCCACTGACTCACAACAGATTGATCACTTGCTTTAGCGACCGTATATCCACACTCTAATTTCGGTACATCACCATTGGGTGTTCTATCATTTTCACGCGTTACCAGGTAGTTTGTTTTGTTCTGTTAATAACCTCATTGGACCTAGCCTGATGTAGAGCAACAAATCGAAGATTAAAGAGGCACTGGAGTTCAGGCAGTCTAGGCATTCTATTTTCCCGTATTATTTAATCGTTCAATCCCTAGTTAACCCTCAAAATTCAAGGCTGGATTTTTGTACTATCCCAAGCGGGATCCGGGATCATCTGAGGGCGCTGAGTAGCAGACGTTTAGCTGCAAGGTCTCTTTGATTGACCTCTAGCGTTGAATGAAAATGAATCGTCCTCTAAAACATCAAGTAATGTGCATGATTAACTTTCTTAGGGTAGCTTCAAGAACATTAAAGTACGAAATATGACTTTTGAATGCGGTTGTTTCCTGTTGACATTATTACATAGGTCGACATCAAAAGCACAGTATGGGCCGAATTCGCACAAATGAACGCCAAATGATGATACCATCCCGGTCCGTCGTTCAATGTCTCCCTCAGGCATTGCAAGGAAGTAGCAATGCTGTTACCCTCAATATCAAATCCGGCGTCATTGAAAGTGTGCCTGCTGCAGGATTCTTAGCCTAGTGCTTTGTGATACCTCGGTGCAATAGGATTACAATTATGATGACGACTCAAGTTAATAGTAATCACATTTTGATGCTAGGTCGAATTTTCTCTTGAGGCTATAGTGGGTTGCCGGCGGGTCTAGTTGCTCTCTAAGATCTGATAGAGTCATATTAAACCCATTGGAGACTGAAATAAACACACCGGTTGTTGAGCTGAATAAATGTTATCTATTGATAGTATAAGTTTAAACGAAAAGAAAACTTTGGAAATGAAATGGCTCTACATCATTAAACTCGGACTAAAGCCATTTACGCCACTTCGTGCTTATAAGTCAGAGAGCAGAGAGTTCATCGTGGTTAGATAATTTAGGAGCATGGGTTTATTGGGTAAAACGACAGATAACTATATTTAACTTGTAGGATTATTATATATTATAACCTTGGAGGTAGCTAAGGGTTTAGAAGCCTCATATCCTTCCCGAAACCTGACCGTTCAAATTCAGGGAGTGACCATTTCATCATCCATTCGCACCTCAAGATATCTCCTGCTGTCAAACGCTTTTCTGGTCTAAAAACTAACATAGCCCTTAGCATATCCACAATCGCGGCTCGTTCTTCCATATCGAATCCTTTGAGTACCAATTCCCGCCTTGGTGCCTCAATATGGTCGTCGAAGCATTTCATCCAGGATGCGATATCCCACCCTTTCGCCGTGTCCTCCATGTCACTGAAATATTCACCTCTCGCTTCCCACTTTTCCCACCACTCACGGGGGAAATCTCCTAAAATCTGGATTTGCTCAGCAGTAATATCGTCGAGGTTAGTAGAGACATCTCGAAATAAAGGGCGTTGACCGAGAATGGCCCATATGGCACATCCAAGGCTCCAGATATCGGCCGGGAAAGAAAGGCCAGCACCTTCCTCAAATTGTGCTTCAGGTGGCGCAATAGATGGGTGTGTGTTCGAGTAGTCCCTCAACTCTGCTGAAGGATTGTATGACTCTCCAAAATCCTTGAGTAGAAATTCGGCTTCTGAAGATGCAAACTCGTCAGATGCCTTCCCAAGCCAGACTTGACGGATACCGTGAAGCGGTACCCCAGGGCAGAGTGACTGGCTGTCGAGACGAGTAACTGGCAATGTAACTGGGGCGCCATACTTTTCGTATAGCTGTGAAACTGAGAGCTGATCAAACTCTGGTGAAAGTCGAAGAAGCATGTTACAGAGATGAATGTCTAGAATGAAGGTTGATGTTATTGAATAGCTCGACCCAGGCAAAAATATGGCTCACCTCCATGGACAACGCCTCTAGCATGGATGTAGTCTACCGCTAGGATGAGTTGGGCGGCTAGTGACCGAGCAGTTTCGATCTGAAACAAGCATCCCTTTGACCAAGCCTTTGCCTCTGAGAGGCTACATAAAGCTGGTACAGTTGTATAGCATGGGTGAGTTCCGTTTGGGCCTTGGAGAATGAATCGGTCTTGCACGGAAGGTATCATTCTTCTGCCAGGGTGTTCTGACAAAGGTGAAGCCTCATTATGTAGAAAAGCCACAATCTCAGCCTCTCGAGGATTCGAGTATGCTGTCCCAACCTTAACAGCCACGAGAGTCTCAGCCTGGGAGTCTCGACACAGCCAAGTGGTTGAGTACCCTCCGTACCCTAACTTGTGAATAACCTCATATCGACCTTGCAAAACATCGCCTATGTGCACAGGGTGATAACCACCGGGCCGGTATTTCTCTAGACTCTCAACCCCTCTGAGAAACTTGTACTCAAGCCGAAATGGGTTCGGAAAAGTGTTGACCCTAGTCATCGTCGTTCTGAGCGTGGTCTTGGCAGATGTGCACATAGACCTTCGCAGAGAACCTTTACAGAGGTGTTGCATATATGCTGTCGAGAGCAAGTTTGCTGAAATCCCGAACAATGTATATCGTTTAATCTGGGCCGAAGAGAATTGCTTCATCGTTAGCGCTTTGGTGGCGACATCTTTCTAGGGAGTCGAAGATAATAGGCGCTCAAATGTGGTAATTCCTAAGATGCATCATCCAGAACGGCAAAGGCTTGTATAATTCATAATTCAATTCTTCCTTCTCTGTGGCCTCGCTAGTGAGTCGATCTTTGCTCATGTCACAACGGTGGCATCATGCCATGCCTGTGTAACCGTGTGTCAGCTGGGCACCCTTGGAGGCTCAGACCACCACAGTCCGCCACGTTTGACTACCGAGGCTCAACAAGCATCTGGAGCAATTGGCCGGTGACAGCTGGGACAGTGATAGCATGATCAGTGCTCGCAGCGCTGTTCCTCAGACTCAGAATCAATGCTATAAACAGCCCGAAGTTGAACTTTCAAAATACGTCCAATTCGTAGCATTGCCCAAGCGAAAGGCCCTCATAGGACGCAACCAATTTGCACAAGCAGTTTAGCTAGGCTGTCTGTGTTTTTAGGATCACTACATAATGATATACTACGAAAAAATCATTCTTGTGAACGCTTCTGCTGAGTTGTACGTGCTGTTGTTTACAGTGTGCTTCGCTGGGCATTGGATCAATAGATTGGTATTACATGGTATATTTCTACCCGATAGTATTCGTCCTACCGTGGTGATGGAATGTGAAAATATTCAACTAGTGCAAGCCCATGTTCTCTCCTTTCTATGAATCGAGTGCTTGGAATCATGCCCTCAAACCCCTAAGCTACAACGCTGACTTCGGTTGAGGCTTCCTTCACATGCCACGTTTTGGTCGTCTTTTTTTGTACGTTATTACTAAAAATCTCTTATTATAAAGTTCCATCCCGCTACGGAACACAAGTCAGTTGAGCATCGAATGCGTCATTGCGGTGATTGTTCATGGCAGGAGCGCGGGTTGTGTGATATGTGTTCTTGAGATGCATCACGCCACTCTCATCAGGCCCGATGTAGCCAATTGGCACAAAACACCTGAGCTGCGACGCTGATCTTGGGACCAGTGCGTAGAAGTATCAGGCCATAGTGGACAGGGCTTGTTTCGCCACCGAGAACTGGGAATCTGAGCAGCGATCGGAGCAAACGCCAGGGCTTTCTGGGTTATCGCAAGACTTTGCACAGATCGCAGAAGTCTGGAGAATTCTGGGGTCGATGTACCCCAGATTGCGGGGTCAGACTACCTGCTCAGTTAGCCATCCCAAACTACTTTGAGGCAGGAAAGCAGCCCTGGGGAAAGTTTTCCGGTAGCATTAACGCCAAGCGCCCGCTTGAGAAGCTTTTCACATCGCCTTCTGCCTTCTAGGCCAATATTTTCAAGGGTTTTGATGTGAAAGGTTCATCGCACCGCAAAATCTAGACGGCACCCCTAATTATACACAGGATCTTGCTCTCTGCCACTCGTGCCCAGGTCGCTACAGAAAACACTTTGTCAACTTCATGCGGGCCTAGTCGCGCTATATTTCCCGTTTATTCTATGAGCCTCCTGCTTTTGAGTATGTGACAAGCGCCTTCTTCTATGGATTGCCCCATTGCATACTGACCTGACCAGGAACCAGGGGTAAATGTTACTCAACTCGCCACCACTACGCGACCTTATTTTGACCCTTGGGCGTGCTAGTGCCCAGCGGCACAGTCGTTAGGTGCACCAGGCACTGGAAAATCACCGAAGTGATTGCGTTCCAAGAACTTGAATGAGAGCCGGGAAACTGGTATGAGAACCCGAATCTCTTGATAATGAGATTCTTCGGCCAACTCTCGTATCCTCTACGGCCCCCACAATTACATCACCCCTATTAGAGGATCATGTGCGCTTGCATGCAACTTGTGATTTGCCTATCTACGCCTGGTCGCCTAACGAAAACGAGGCTGTAGAGGGGGAGGTATTTTCTTAGTCTGCTGCCTGAAGAAACCATAACGATTCACCAACAACTTAGATCAACCCTCGAGCACATCGCGGATCTAGCACCAAGGAGCCATTTCGATAACGACATCGGCGAAGAAACGGGGCTGAACGACAACCTAAGTTTTTTGAAGTTGATCTGAGACTCGGACAGGTCGAGTGTTGGGTAAGGGGAGGCAAACCGAGTCCTTGGCGCGGCGACTTGGCCGTAGAGATGGTTCGTCGTCGCGATTAGACTTGGAAGCCAAATTCTTCAGCTAAATCATATTCTTCCAGTTTGTGGCACAATGGCTTTCTTCAGTAGTAGAAAGGTCGATGACCGAAGCACTTCGCAGCCAGTCATCGGAAGCTCAATCGGGGACGAACCATTAAGCCGCGACGTTCGGACGAGTCGTATATATGAGGCCCGCAAGGAAAAAGATGTTCAAATGACAACCGTATTGGACTTGAGGTTATCTACAGGCCGGAGGGACCCAGAACTGTGGACCTTGTCTTCTTTCACCGACTTGGGGGCGGTAGCCGAAGGACTTGGATGTTCCAAGGCGATCCTGAATTCTTCTGGCCTCTCAGGTTCTTGCCTCTGGAGCCGCAGTTTGCGAATGCACGCATCTCGACATTTGGGTACAGCTCAGACCTTCAGGAAGGAGGCGGGAGGCTCGATGTTCTCTTATTCAACGCCGCGAAGCAACTCTTGCATAACTTGGTCTCCACCGACAACTCCATACCAGAACCTGATAAGCTCAGTATGGGCGAGGTATGGTTCAACCCTGTCCAAAACTCCCAATCCAACGTGATGTGGCTAATAGCATGTCGGAAATCCATCATATTCATAGCCCATTCCCTGGGTGGACTCGTGGTCAAAGAAGCCTACATAAATGGACAATCTGACCCTGCCTTCAAAGGCATTATCGAAGCTGTATCATCCCCATTAGTACTGCTAATTAGCTAATTCTATGCATCTAAGAACTCTTTGAATTCTAGGACCCGCATAATATGTGTGCTAACTTTCGTCGCCTTAGGGAAATGATACTTGCATTTAGCGAGTTTGGTCATAAATCTCCCCTCGTGGGAAGGAGACTAGGTAGCTGTATCCGGATAAGTAGGATAAGCCAGATACAGCCTTACGGTCGTAGGTACTGGAACCTATGGCGTAGGAGTCGTCATCAGTAAATTACAATAGCACAAACAAATGTAGGTCAAAGGTGGCTATGGGATTAAGTCTTGTCCCTCTTCATTCGGTGGCGTGCTGGTTCTGGTACTTAAGCTAGTGAAACCAGCACGTAATGTGCCAAAAGCTGCTTTAGTTCCATCTTCATATAACAAATACCTCTAGAGATCCTACCGAAGATAAGGCAGCCTTAGGTTTTAAAGACACTATAGAATGCATATAATGCTAGCGCACAGTCTAAGCATATTAAATCTCAAATCTCAGCCCATCAAGATTGCTCTCCAACATCTTTGATAGCTGCAATAGACTAATTTGTAAGACGGGCAACCACAATGCACCGGGTGGCTCTTTTACGGGCTGAAATTTAGGACCATTGTACAGCAAATGAGGCATTAAGCAAGCGCCAATAGGGAAAAAAACATGCATATGGCTTAAAGACTCTCTTTCTATCCAATATGGGCTAGATGTATTACATCAAAAGAATATAAATGCGCAAATAAAGAAGGAAGAGCGACGATATCGTGGTCAAGGAGACCTAGCTTGTACGAAGACTTCACGGTGCAGCAATTGTGGCAAGACTGGCCATAATATACGAACCTATAAGGAGACTAGGGGGTTGTCTAATAATTCAGTTTCTAGTATTATTTTTATTGAGGTTTTTACAAGAGGTATTAAGGAAAGTGTACCGCTCGCTTGTGGAGTACGTTATAGTAGTTAAACAATATATCTCAACAGATATATATGTATGTGCTTATAAAAGCATCTTTAACTTGTCGATCGAGGAGTTATGCTTATAGCCTAGATAATCAAGTTGAAGTCAAAGCGATCTAGCAATACTAGCCCATTATCGACGTAATTCCACATGCACAAGACTGACTGACTATCACGAAATAGCTAAGCATCGTCGGCCTCACGTTTACAATCTTCTACCTTCCCACGTGACTCCTTGAGGACCTTGGCATATTTAGGTTCGTCAGCCAATTTAACCACCTCATTGGGGTCAGCTTCAAGATCGGACAACTGCTTGAGGGCCCATTGGATGTAATCCTTTAATGGCCGCTCTCTGATTTTTATGGGCCCCTTAGTGTTGCGGATGCCTTCATAGCCCCATATAGGTTACTAGCGAAGGGACAGTCTAACTGTTAGGCAATATTTCGGTGGTGCTCATACTTTTACGTATAGATAAAGCGTATTTAGTAATACACTAAGTGATCTCTTCTCTCCTTTTATATCATACTTATAAAGATGGTCTCATTTAAGGTTGAGGTGTAGGACGTAAAATCGAGAAAGTAAGTAGGGTATAGGGAGTATTAGCTACGTAGAGTGATTAAAGACTAGGTTTAAAGTAGACTAAGTAGATAGTAAATAGGGACCTAGAAAATTAATAAATTAAATATATGATAAAATAAGTAGTGTCTTTATATTCCTTATATAATATAGTTTATATTTTTGCATTTAAATTTATATATTTATATTTATTTATTTAAATATATAATTCTTACTATTTTATATTTCTCCTTATTTTACCTTCTAACCTTAAGGATTGTCAGACATTGAGTGCCGAAGGAGGAGAGAGAAGAGACTATCCTGGTGGCTCTTAGCAGTAGACCTGTAGCGAGCACGCAGAGAGGCCACAGTTAGGAGGGGGGCAATGACTGTATTAATCTCTGACTTAGTTAAGTTAACATCGAGACAGTACTTCTGCACCTAAGAGGCCCCTTACAAGTTGAGCGTGACCTCGCATGTGACACCCTTGGCAATGAATCCTGACAGGTACTTTAGCTATTAAACTAAGTTACTGATATAAATATTTAGTATTTCTTAATGTAATAAGCAGCCTTTCCTCAACCAATCGATAGATACGCCCCGATTTATTGTTAATATGAACCCTAGTATGGCTAAGTTACGTTGTGACGATCGAGTTTATCCCAAACCGGTAAGCCTTGGTCGACGGGGCTTGTTTGCAGATATTGGGGCGTCGTCTCAAGCAGTGTAGGCGCAAGGAAACTTGTCACGTCTGATAATAGTCAATCAAGGTTATTGAGGTAATCAAGTTGTATTGATAGCTGGGGAGCTATCCTATGTAGTGAATGAACATTACCTGTTCCTATATACTATGCTTTATTGTAGTGATTGTAGCGATCGTGAGTCGATCGTTGCAATCATGGTCGAAGTGATCGCAACCCGATCGTCGCGATCATCCGCTTATTGGTGGGTCGGTTTATAGTTTATCCGTTCCATCCCACTTGGTCATGTTTGCTGCGGCCCGTCCCATGTCAGGTCGTGACATCCATAGTTGGAACCCAACCATTATAAAGGCTCGGCAAATGTATACTCGTAACGTTCCTCATCCGTTGTCCAACTGCCTAAATATATGTTCCGATCACGAATACATTGATTAATAATATTTCTATAACAATGTGTTAGATTATAGTAAAAGAATAAAACTTAAATATGGGAATCAAAAGATAAACCTACTCTGTTGCGGCCTGATTTTGAGTTAGTCGCTCCTTCCATTTTTATAGTATATAGTACTTACCCAGCAGTTAGGAAACCCGTTCTTAACTCCGCGATTTCGTCGTCGAAGCATCATTCCTCCCTTAACTACATCACATTCCTCTTGGAAGCCACATAGTCGGTTGCTACACATATCTTCGCGGGTTGACCAGTAATATTCCTCTCGGAACTCAGGGCCTGCCGCGCCGCATTCTGCCGCCATGGAAATGGCCTGAAAGAGGCCTAGAGATAGGAGGATGGTGCATTTCATGATGAAGGAACTTGTGAGATATAATGAACATAAGTCTTAATGAGGAAGAGAATATGCCTAAAACCTATGCCATGAAGACTTCTTATATTGTCTCCCTGGTATTATTTTCTCGGTTGATTCTCGTAAATCCATTTACTTACTCTTAATCCATATGCTATATCGATGACCTATGAGAGTTCAGGAAATGCTGTTGCCTATCACACTAGCTATGCCTAATATCAGATAGCTTACTGACTTAATATACCTTCCAGTACTGGAAAGAAGGGAAGGAAAATCCCTGTAGGTTTGGGTGACTTGGAACTTCTCACGATCATGGCTCGTAACTATCCATTCACTAGCCAATGCAATGCGTGACCAGAAAGAAAGAATCTGTGATGATGTCATGAATAAATGGCTCGGAATATGTAGTAATGTTGCTTGAATAGGAACATATAATCCTGCTGCCTAGGCTTGGCACCTAGTAGCTCGCAGCACAGCTCACCTAGGCCCCGCTGGAAGCAGTCAGATCTTAGAGCCTAATTCAGTAGTATTTCCCTTCTGGGATTTCTCTTGAGGGATTTTATGACAGCTGGTACAAGTTTAAGCCTGCTGTCTAGCTCCGTTACCTATCATTGGGTAGATAGTAAAGATTCACAAACACAAATTCACTCTTCATCAGTCTAGTGGCAATACTAAATTCTACTACTTGCCCCTATATCGGGCATTACTAGTGTTGGCACCGCGCCCGGTGTGTTACATCCGGGGTAGGCTATCTCCTTGAAGTTTAGTAGGAGATCACCCCACGGGGAAGAGAAAACAGGCAGCAGCTTTTCATTTTCTGAGATTGGTGGATTACTTTCAATGGCTCCATACTCGAAATATAGTAACCGTCTGATTTGAAAATATGAAAATGCATAAAAGGCGACGACAGCAACAGCTTTTACTCAGACAAGTGCGACCTCATAGAGCTATCGACATTCCTAATAAGTTGCTACAATCCTATCCAATACTCCTCATCATGAAGTTTAATTTTGCAATTGTCCCCTCTCTTGGCCTTCTTATTGCTACCTCTCTGGCTGCAGAATGTGGTGCACCAGGTCCAGAGTTTCAAGAACACTGGTACTGGGATCTTCGACAGCAGATGTGCAATAATGAGAAGTGTGCCTATCAACAACCATGCAAGATCCATCAATTCCTTGGTCCAATGGTTATCCGTGAGAATCGTGGAGTTAAAAAAGGATTCCCTAACTGCTGGGTTAGTAATATAATCAAAATAAAGATTTCCCGACTAATTCATTGAATTTAGGATGCTCTTGAGTATGCCTCTTAGTGTTCTATCAATTATATATTGCTCTTAATAACTAATCTCCAATAGGAATATTATTGTGCAATGTATAAGACAAGAAGGGATATATTTCGGCAATTGGACTTCTGATGAGGAGCACTATAGGTTTACTCTCGGTTGAGCGATATGGCATCACAGGAAACAGACAAAGAGACAACTAAGGTGAATACAAACAAGCACAACGCCCCTGGGCTCCATGAAAGCCGATAGATAGTTCCGTATATAATGTTTGTGCCCAATTATTTCCTATTATACTCATACACCGTAGTGCTCCCTCTTCAATTGCCGCGTCGAACTCGACTCCCTTGCAAAGTCGTAGTCATCGTAGTCCCCTGATTGGTTTGCCAGCTTGATCACAACCTGCGTCGTCGTCGTCTTCTGAATACCGGGTGCATCCCTCGTCGGCATTTCGATGTCGTCTCACAGTATTTTTTTTCCACGCCCCATCGTGAGGCAAGCTATGGCGGAGTTTTGGATCGTATTCTACAACTCTCGTTGCCAACAGCTCCCAAACGTTATATGAATGAATGGGCTGCTAGCTCACACGCATTGGAGAAACCCAATGACAAGTTCCGCCTCGCCGCCTCAAGACTACTGATTGGGACATTATACGAAACTTTACCTACGTCTATTATTTCGCGTAAAATGGTATATTGTTTCTCTTCGCCTCTTTCATCTCACTAATTGAAGTATAGATGATCGTGGAGAAGCATGTGTCAGTACTTGGGCTACCGAACGAAATATCAGCGCCCCTGAATAGAGACCACTTCACCGTATGCAATACGAAAGGTATCATGACTCTTCTTACATCGCTGTTCTGAATCTCCTTGAGACACTGGTTGCCCAATCACGTGGCAAACAACTCTTGCTTCGAAGCAAGGTCAAGAACAAACCAGTCGAGCGACAATTTGGGACAAGGTATGGACAGTGACACCAGATTCGCTTGGGGTCCTGACTCCCCAGAGAAGAATTTTCGCTTCTACAGAGATCAGTGGGTAGACGGAACATGTGCATGGTTCCTCTGTCACGCCTCGTATCTGCATTGGGGTCAAAGATGAGCTTCAAATGCCTCGGGTTCTCCGGGATTACGGACAGGCCGCTATTGGGAAGTCGGTCCTGGCTTCCTTCGTGGTTAATCATCTAATCGAGACTCAAACCCATTGTCAATACTTTTTTGCACGGTTCGACGACGACAAGCAGAACACCTCCGTGAGCACACTATTGCGGTCTTTGGCACAGCAGCTGGCGAGGACCTGCGAGGCCTATGCTACAAATCTTCGCCGCCTTGAAGCCGCCGCACCAAATCTCGAAGCAGCTGATCCTCAAACTTGTTGGCACTGGCTGTTTAAGCGAAGTTTATTTTCTCTCAAACTGGACGCCCCGATTTTTTGGGTGATTGACGGTCTGGATGAAGTCAACCGATCCAGTACTTTTATTAAGCTTCTTGCCGATCTTTCTCAAGCAGATATCTCGATACGGGTGCTCATTTTCAGTCGTCAAACTCACAGTTTTTCATCTTTCTCAAACCGACACAAATCGAAGAATCCATGCACGTGGAAACAATCTGCATAGAAGGTAGCGTAGATGATCTTCGGTGCTATATCAACAAGAATCTCCGTGCCATGGGGGAAGAAAGCTCTAACATTGATGTCACTCCTCGACTTTTGGAGCTCGCTATGGGGAATTTTTATGGGTCCGTTTGGCTATTCAAGAGCTGAATGAGCGTGGCACATGGTACGATCTGGACAATGCCCCGGAAGACTTGCATTCGGGGATGGAAGGGTTTTATGACCAAATTCCTTCTTTACTCAAACCCTAAACCTAGCAATCCTACAAAACGACTTCTGGAGTGGGTCTGCTATGCTCAAAGATGTCTGAGCGCCGACGAACTCAACGATGCACTTACAGGCGGCAATATCCTTGATATCCGAAGAGCCATTGCCGCTATGTCTAAGGGGTTTATTCTTATAGATCAGGAGGACCAGCTTGCGTTTATCCACAAAACAGCACGAGAGTACCTGCTCCAGGAACAACCTCTATCGCCGCTGCTGGTAATAAACCAGAAGGATGCACACGATGAGCTCTGTAAGAGGTGCCTTGACTGTCTCACCCATTCGATGCCTCGAAGCCGGATCGACCGTGGCAAGCCACCTTCTCTACTCAAATACGCTTCGCATGTCTGGTTTGCCCATTTTGTCCAAGGACACCTAACAGACCCGGTGAGATAGAATCTGTTATGAGTTTTTTAACGGAATCCCATGTGCTAGCATGGATAAAGTTGTTGGCCGAGACAAACTAACTTAGGACCTTGGTGCTTCATCCCGTCACTTAGCAGGTGTTATTCATAAGCTCCGCGGGCTTTCCAAAGAAGAGCATTCTGATGATAGTCAGAAGATAAGGACTCTTTCCCTGGGCCACAGACCTCGTCAAGGTCGTAGGCAGTTTCGGCCACGTCCTAGCTCAGCAGCCGGATTCCATATACAGGCTGATTCCATATTTTTGCCCAAAAAACTCAATGATCCAGAAGCAGGTTGAAGTCACCAAGGACACGGGCATTCGGACCTTAGGGCTAACCGGGAGCAAGTGGAATGACCGCCTGATATCCCTCACTTATGAGGACGAGGTTTCACCAGCTGCTGTTTATTCAGCCCGGAGCCACATAGTCATCTTAGTCAAACGGCAACGGTACATCCTCATATATGATTCAGTCAAATTTGAAGAGCGGCACCGCCTAGTACATTCAGGACCTGTCATCAAGATACAGGTTGACGCACTGGCTGGACGTGTTGTAAGCTATGGTGCACAGACAACCCGTATCTGGGATCTCATCACCAGCAAAAGCATCATGCCCATTGCAAACCCAACGAAAGGCCTAAGGACCCCAACTCTAATAGTATTAGAGGAGGAAAATTCTATCATTCTCAGTGGTGCCGATTATTATGTTTATCGTTTGTGCCTTAAGGGTGAGAATCCTGGATGGCATTTGGATGCACAGGTTCAACAACAACTGTCCGCCAGGCATGTTTCAAGTACACACCTGCTCATCCTTGAGCCCTGATGGTACTATGATTGTATTTGGCTATAGAACCTACATGAACAGGGCTTGGCAGTTGGAGCCAGCGGGGGAGATTTGTCTATGTAACATTCCAAATCATCAGGGGGCCGGAAACACGACCGATTGGACCAATCTAGGTGTACTTGTACAGCTTGAATGGCACCCTTTCAAAGCCGAAGCTTTCGGGCTATATATGGGAGGCCCTACATCAGATCTTGCGTTCAGTTCTGAATCAAAAAGACTATACCATCTTGAACGGGGTTGTTGCAATGTATGGGAACCAAGTTTCCTCATCCGGCTCACGGCGAGCCGCGACAGCTTAAATGACAGCCTGATTGATAGTGATAGCCTGGACGAGAGCATGGAAACAATAACGATAACGACAACATAGGCATGGGATCTGATTTCAGCGATGATTATGTCCCGGAACACCTCCCTCAAGCTAGTAAGGTCACAACTATTTCCTACCAACCTGACGGCCCTCTCTATTGTTACGGTACTATGAATGGGGTGGCTGTTCTATGCGGAGACGAGCAGGGAGATATTTCCAATATTAAGAGTCATCTCCACCGGATCTCCATCACCCATATGTCATGGAGCTGGGATGGAAGACTCACTGCATGAGCAGACCGAAGTGGAAGTTTGTCTATCCATAAGGTGATGAAGGAGACGTCAACAACAAAGGAGAGGTGGCGAGTAAGTGAAGACCTTCAACAACAAATTTCTACCAAAGACGGACAAATAAAGCAGCCTCTGTTCAATTAGACGGGTAACAAAGTTCTCGCATCTACCTTGACGACTACGTATGTTGTGCATATATCTTCTGGAGTACTTTTCGAACGGCCCTTAGTAGACATGCCTATGGTTAAATGGATGTGCCATCCAAAACAGAAAGCTCTCCTCCTCGGTTTTAGCAGTACTCACATACATTCTTTCACCTGGGATGGCCTGCGCAATATAGCATCCCGGAAGTATTTCCCACCACGACTTGTGCAGTCAGTAAGAGACTTTCGAACTTGCTAGAACATGAACGAGGCAACTCCACAAATATAGAAGAGATAGTAGGTCGACTTATAACGCATCAAGTCTCGGCCGAAATTATCCTGCAAGTCTCTCAGGTCAACTCTTCAGACTCACCTAAGAACGAATAACTTGTCTTTTCTGTGACAGATATTTGCGCCCACTCTAGTCAGACCATAGACCCATTTGGGGCTAAGATAACATGCTCAAATCTTCCAACGGAAATAACAACACAGATACGGGAGCCTCTAGTGATTTCGTCGGCGAAAACTTTATTGTTTCTCGATAATGATAATTGGATATGCACCTGGAATCCCGGCGCGGCACGAACCACGACCTTGGATAGATGGCTACGTTCTGAAGGAAATAATGCTAACATCGAGCGACAATTTTGCTTACCGATGAACTGCGCTGTAACAAATGAAGCCCGACTATTGTCCTTCATGTCAGACGGGACCCTTCTCTGTCCAAAAAAAAGGGGAAGTGGCCGCCTCGAAGTGTTCATTGCCCAGTTTCATATCAAGCACGGTACGATCGTCCGAGCCGGATCTTCATTCCACTGCTCTTCAAGGCCATCTAGACCTCGTAACCGATCTCCTTGGACGGGGGGTAGAACCAGATGGCTTGAATCTGAACTCTATGACGCCGCTATTGCTGGCTGCACAACATGGGAACGCCGAAGTGTTGGAGCTTCTGGAATACTACGGCGGCGACGTCAACTACGAGGGTAACTGTGGTCGGACACCACTATCGTGGGCTGCCGGTAACGGCCATGCTTCCGCTGTCAGATTGCTTCTGTCCTTCAGAGGCATATTAGTCGACTCTCAAGATAAACTAGGCCGCACGCCGATCATCTGGGCCAACATAAATGGCCACGCATCAATCGTGGAGATTCTACTTTCTGCGAATGCCAACATAAGATTGAGCAATAATCTGCAACGAACTCCTCTGGTCTGGGCCATCTACAAAGGACAACGCAACGTGACAGACCTTCTCTTAAAGAGCAGGTTCGCCATTTGGCCGGATGGCTCACACTTGCTGTTAAGCGCCCGGGACGCTGGCCATAATGAGCTGGTAAAGTTGCTTGTTACTAGACACCTTGAGAATGTAGCTCAGGGGGCGTTCTGCTGGCTTCTAGACCTGAAGGACGCGGGATTCGAGAGTGAGGAGATTGCCGCCTTGGTCCTTGAAACAAAGCCTAACCCTTGGATCCCTCTTGGTGAGTGGAATATCCACACACCTAAAGGCGAAATTGACCATCACTTACACCAGCCATCTTGCGCGCATCAGAAGGAGCCAGATGAAAAGGAGGGTCATATATCCATTGACCCTATAGCGTTACATCAAAGACGAGAGGAGATGCAACAATGTGTTGCCAAGTTCTGTGGAATAGCTGGTGTCCTCCCTCCCAAAACCGGACGGCAGGACGACAAGCAGATCTAATTGACAGGAACAAAGCCTCAATCATCTATGGTTCCACAGCTACACAACATGAATCGATACTATCAGAAATTCCCAGCCCGCCAAGCCGAGATAGTCCTCTAGTCACGCAGATACGAAGCCTTTCTCTGCGAGGTGATGTGGTTTCACAAATGCAATCAGCGATGGAAAGGTTCACATATGCTGTAGTTTCGCTCCAGGAGTCAGGATTCCGCTGTAACCAATTCACTCTCCTCACTAGGCATGATAAGTTGTCTAGCTTGCCTAGTGAGCGTCCGGTTGTGCGTCTAATCACCATACCGTTCAGCCTCTCGCAGAGGTTATATAGTGAAATTTCGGCCCTAGCAAATCTGAACACCGGGACTGAAGCAGCTTTGCTTCAATGTGTCTCGACAAGCCTCGCTATGATGAAGCTGCTATTTCAGGATCCTCGTCCTCTTCTATCCGGGGAACAGGGCCTTCATTTGTATTCTCTAACAGTCCAGATTCTAACCCTAGGCCTTCTGTTGTATTCTCAAGCCCATACGGGTAAGCTTCATCCATTCTTCATGAGAGAGCCGTTGACCAAAGTCACCCTCCTAGGTCATATGCGAGACCAGCGCTTCATCACCGTCGAGCATGTAAAACTTGCTTGCATCGGAGACATGGTTCGGGACGATGTACTAGTGCTGCGTATCCATTCATCCTCGCCTAGAGATTCACTCAAGCCACCCACAGAGATTACACGAGGCGCAAGCCCTAGGTGCTATCTTTCAGCCACTTGCGAAAACATCGTGGACTTATGGGGGCCGGGGTATCTAATTGCGAACGTGAACACAGAGTATGGACACAATCTCTCGGGCCTCCTCATCCGAGGAGGCATCATCAAGCCAACCCAAGATCTACTTTACGGAGAACGTCTATCCCATTGGGGCTTGGAACTCGGTAGCTTAGGTACTCAACCCGTTACCTTTAGTTACTGGGATGATATCTTGGTTGGAACTATCACCTCCAATGCAAGATCCTCCTCGACCACTGCTCTGCAACACACATGGGCGGACGCCTCTCGCTTCCAGTTTATCCGGTCAACCCAACTTATCAGGGCAGCAGTTCAAAGTGCCCACGTCACTAGGTTTCAATAAATGCTGTCCTCTTTCAACAACTGAAAGTCGCAAAGAATCCGGGCCCTACTTATGCAGATTGGGGACCGCACCGGATTGGTGGAGCTTAACCGAAATACGAGGAATTGCCGCTCTCAACCCACCCTACTTCACTCTCCAGGACGCCTTGGCAATGACCAAACAATCAGGTGTGCCGCTCAAGAGAGTGCTCCTCGATAAATGGATTGGGGAGGATAGTGTTGGTCTTTTCGAAGAGCCATGGGGACTCCAGGTGAGCCTCTGCACGAGAGTTTGTTCGAAGGGTTCCCTTACGAGCCTTGATTGAGGAACCACTTTTTCAATTTATCGACAGTCTTATTGTTGATGGATGGGGAACGTTGAGAGCAAGGGCAATACCCGCAATCCAACGAGATCATGGCTTTCTCGAGTGGACCCGAACGCTGCAAAAGGAAGAAATGCAATATTTACGACAGATATTCACCAAGCTACAGGACTTTCTCAAGGACACTGGTTTCGACCGTAGCGGAAAGCACTTTTCCATCTTGCGGCCCCAAAACGCGGACACTAAGTATTGTGCCCAGATTCGTCCCGATAAAGATCAATTCTGGTGCAGCATATTGCAGGAAACTGAATGGTGTGCAACATTTGCTGTCACAACTTCTCTTTGCCTGGAAACTCGGCACCATAAGTGTCGAGGAACGAGAGCAGCAACGTCGTATGGAGGAAAGCTGCTCTCGACCATCGTCTGCCCAAAGCCTACGCATGTAGTACCCCCTTCGGTTCCTACAAATTATTCAATTACTCCATGGCAGCTTCAGGATAGCAAAGCATACTGGGTTGGGATAGTGGGCGGGGATATTTGGGTTGTAGTTCGTAAGCTGACAAACGCGTTTACGGAACTCAGGGTCAAGCGCAATAGTCCCAGTCGCTTCGATATTCTGGCCAGATCGAGTGTTGAGGGAGAGGCCAGATATGACATTTCGGGGGGAAGAAGTATTTATTCTTCATCGATAGTCAGATGGGAGGTTTCTTAAGTCTAGAATAATTAACGGAGTCAGATTTGGTCGAATTGATACGAATAACATCCCGTATACTATTTTTATATGTACTAACACCGTGGCAACAGACAGATCACCATCGTCTCGTGATTGACACAAGGAATGTTCTTCGGTTCGCCGAAGCTTATTTTATCCGGCAAATGCAGGCAAGAGCAAGATGGAATGGCAGACAGATACATGACGCTTGTGGCAACGCACTAACCCTCGCCGAGTATGATGCTCGGAATGATCCTTCAGAAAGCCCTGCTACAGACAATGCCATAGTTTTGAACGCTAGGCATTTCGAAATCATTGCAGAAATGCACTCGGACTTCGCTCTCTACCTCGCGGAAGTACACGGAGGAAACAGTGCCTATGTCGCCGCTAGGAATCAATATCGATCCCGAAATGGCCCGCATGCTAATAATGATGACGATGATAGTTCTGACTCCGCTTCTTCTAGTGATTTGGCTCCACCAAAGGTAGTAAGTCACATAGAATCACGGTATAGGGACCAACGGAGAGTCTTGTTTGTGCCAGAGAAGCAGTTAGAAGCAGAGCGCTATACAAGGGCAGATTTTGGCATGATACACACTGTCTCTGCAGATACGAAGCCTCAACTGCTTCATGTTAACTGGGAGACTTTCAAACAAGGTCGTACCAGGAGGGACAACAACAGATACGCAATTGGTGTCCTCATCGGCGAGCCCGTAATCTACTTCTCCATGGACGGGTTAGAGAGTGTTTGGTGGTCTAGGTGGGCGAATCGGCCGGAGAAAGAAGACATAATAGAGACTGATCACGGGACCCCTATCATGTTGAAGAGGGAGACACTCAACATGGATCAGGCACCTCTTCCAAAACGGATTCGAATTCGGTCCAAGTAGATCCTCAGCATTTTAGAAGAAATCCACGGGGAAGTCTGTCATCATACAACACTTCAATGGTCATGATTAGGCCATTTAGAGCTCTTGCAAACTATGAGGAGATTCGTCGGAAACTAGTTGAGCAAGCTACCAATCTTGAAGTTGCAAGTCTCAACATTGCAGACGCAGGCTCTCACACTCGGATAGACCCTTAGATGGCGACGACCACTGATCCGGCAAAGCCCGTTATTGAAGCGCAGACCGGTGAGGGCGGTAATGAAGATAAAGGCGACTTGGTCGACTCCGTTCAGCACTTACGATGTCTTGCTGAGTTTATCGACACACAGATCACGGCTAAGGTGGAATATTTATCCAACGGCCTATGTCAAAAGGTGGCTTTCTCAGACATTTGGCACCTGTTCAAACCTGGTGATGAAGTGGTTGCCCAAGGCGGACGGCGAGCATACAGGATCTTCAGCATCACAAGCACGCATCACAAACTAATTCCACCATGGAAGGCATGGGAATCAAGGAATAAGGAGAATAAGGCAACTACAGAACTCTCCGTTACCCTTCATTGCGTGTATATCGATTTTGATGGAAAGAGGCTCGGCCTAGTGAGCACCAAAATCAACATTGAGAATTCGAGGGCGAAAAACTAATCATCTCGCTCTCCGCTTACCCTCTCAGGTCTGCCCGAGGACGTGGACAGTGAGTTCCACAAAGATACCAAGGAGTCATTCCGGAGCAATTTGATCTCAAGGGGTAAAACCTTTGTCGACGTGATAAGTGTCAAGCCCATGCACTACAACGGCATCACGTTGGACACGAAAGAGGAGGTTGATAGTCAAGTGGTCATTGACTTTGAAGAAGCTTTCGCTGCCAGAAACGGACTTAAAGCAGCGACACTTACGGAAATGATTGGGACGACGATCGCGGAGGCGGAGGACAACGAGCCTTGTTCCGCAGAATGCTGTTCCGGGGAAGAGATTCATCAAGATGCATACGTGGAGAGAAAGATGAACGAGAAATACATCGCGAATTTGATTCCCAACCCAGAGGAGACTGAACAAGAGCCATCTGTTGCTGTTTTACCACACGCCTTGAAGAGCTTCAAGCCTGTTGAACTCTCTCCTGAAGATCTTGTCATCATGTCACACCGTGTATTTGGCTTTATTCTTCGCAGCCGGAAATGGGGTAAGTTTGTTGTTTCGCGGAGTATTTGACCCTAACCCAAGAAATCAAGCTAACATATTATGAAAAGCGACACTGGGTGTCGGCTATCTTGTCCCAATTGGCTTCCAGGGCAGGGATGAGATCCAAGACATCTTGAGTGATGGAGATGCTCGAGCTCGAGACCAAACTGATACTGAGAACCTCAAAGGTGGTTCAAATGATGGCCAGATGGAGAATGTCCTTGCACAGGGCCGAATCACACTAAAGCAGACAACGGCTTTTGACCAGCTGGTCCTTCCGAAAGGACACAAGGAAATTGTGGTATCACTCCTCGCACAGCACTTCCATGATAGGAAGTCGAGAAAGAGGGAGAATGAGGAGACAGACATAGTTCGGGGGAAAGGTAAGAAACGACCTGTGAGCTCATCTTTGCCAAGAGGAGCGCCGTCTAACTACAATGGCTTTGACTAGGAAAGGGTCTGATCATTCTCCTGCATGGCGCCCCTGGAGTACGCAAAACAACGACGGCCGGTGAGTTCCACTATCAGCAAGTTTCTACCCACTACTTACGAAGAAAACCTGTATGTAGAGGGTGTTGCCGAGGTATTCAACCGACCGCTTTTCCAAATAACATGCGGTGCGTAGTCATTCTCACTATATAACTCCTTGTGGTCACTGACATGTCACTTTCCTGAGAAGGCGACTTAGGAGTCACAGCTAGCGAGGTTGAATCGGCGATGGACCGGCACTTCTCTCTAGCTAGTCGATGGGGATGCGTGCTTCTTCTTGATGAAGCCGACGTTTTACTTACAGAACGGTCACCCCAGGACTTCAAACGAAACAGCTTCGTTGCCGGTGAGAAATAAAATGACTTTCGTCCTAGCCCGTATAAGCAGACACCAACAGGTCTAGTCTTTTTGAGAGCACTTGAGTACTACGCTGGGATATTGTTCCTCACCACCAACCGAATTGGTGACTTTGACGAAGCATTCGCCTCTCGTATCCATATCAGTCTATACTATCCATCCCTGGAGTGTAACCCGACGGAGAAAATCTTTGCACTAAACCTTGGCCTTATTGAGGAGCGGGTTAAACAGAAGGGCTTGGAAATTGAGATTGAAAGGGACAAGATCCTAAGGTTCGCCACCAAGTATTGGAAAAACAACAAGACGATGAGGTGGAACGGACGACAGATTCGGAACGCATGTCAGACGGCATTGGCTCTTGCTGAGTACGACGCACAGAGGGGAGCGCTCGGGCAGGTTGTGGATGCAACAGCAGCAGCCAACAGAGAGGTGAATGAGACAGCCAAGATTCATCTGAGTGTCAGTCACCTGAAGATTGTCTCCAAAGCGTACCTGGAGTTCATGGACTATCTCAAAAAGGTGCACGGAAGAGATGCGGAAAGGAGAGCAAAGTACATGGGTATTCGAGCCCGTGAACTCATTCTAATGAACGACGATATGACTAAGGGGCAAGAAAAGGAGGATGAGGAGGATGATGGCGACGAAATGAAAGAGGGCAAGTCCAGCTCGCAGGAAGCCGTCGATTCCTCAGTCAGGGTCACTCCTAGACCCTCAGTGGCTTCGCAAACCTATCCAAGTGCTCAGCAACAACCTACACCAAGCCCTGGAAGCCAATCGCCACCACCCAGCAACCCCATGAACATACCGCAGTTACCAGGCGGCGGAGCATATCCTCCCTTTGCCTATCCGCAGGGGTTCATGCCATTTCAACAACAGGGCGTTCCTGTTTTCCCGCAAAACGCGGACCCTAGACAAGCCCATGCCAACTGGGCAACCTGGCAAACAATGATGGGAAACGGAGGCCAGCAAGCGCCGTATCCTGCCATTTTCGGTGGCATGCCACCTCAGCAGCGAGGGGGTGGATCCGGCGGCTCAGCGACCTGGAATGTGTGATCTCAACTAGGCTAGGAAATGTAAAGATGAAGCTTGGTTTCTAGCAAAACCACTCCCAGAAACCACGAAATCGTGGCAATCTGTGCGTTGGTCGCTCATCGGCGGTCCCGGGTGGACGGCTGTGGACCGACTGCTGTTCTTGTCAGTCTATTACCTTAAGTAGAGTGTCTCCTAGTTCTGCTGCTATTAACAGCCTACTTCAGTGCGTGGTTGTGATAGCAGGGTGGGTGCATAGCTTCTCGCTTGTCGGGCAAATTATTTATATTATATATATAACGTATATGATAAGCGAGTGGCGCAGACAAGCGAGTGGCGCACAAATCCCTCAATTCTTCTTTTTTCCATTTGATCAAATGATTCTCAACAATAAACTATATCTCAGCCAAATAAAGAAGCTAAAGTCCTTCTTGCCCTTTAGGCTCTTCAACAAAATCCAAAGCTAAGCATCCGGCGCGCTGCAGCTATCTATGCAGTCCTAGCAAGAACCCTTAGTTACCGCTAGAA